>PVJD01012977.1:0-36733 GCA_004026545.1 Mormoops blainvillei | reverse complement strand
CCCAGCTCTCACACTCCTGTTCCTGTCTCGGTGGCATTGCAGGCCTTTCTGGGTCCTCCGCCTGGGCTCACAGCGTGCTTGTGCTTTGCCGCCTCCCGAGGTTGCTTTTGTTGCTAGCGTGTTTCCTGTGGCTGCACATGCCCATCCCAAATGGGTATCCATGAACACGGCACTTGATTGAGGCAGGAAGGATGTCTTATCCTCATCAACCAGGTGAGGAGCTGAAGTGCTGTGTCTGGGGCACATCGTCCCTCCTCAGGTACTGTGCTTGGACCAGAAGCCTTCTCACCTACTGCCCTTTCCACAGTGACATCCCAGCTCAGGTAGCAAAGGCCATTGGCATACAGTCGGCATCTCTTGTCCCCATTGAGTGCCGAATGTCTAAAATTCTCTACTCTATTCCATTTATTCCCTTACTTTCTATTTGAAATATTTCTGTAGGTGTATTTGTATCACCTTCACTTTTAAAACTAGCATCTCTCTTAAAGGTAAAAAAACATTATATTTGATTGTTATTTGGGCATTGTCAAACTTTAGATGACTCCTGGACAAATGCTGTGGCACTTTAATGTCACCTTCCACAGACACTTAAAGATAGTTACTTTCCTCATAACTAGATGGTTTATTTTGCTGTTGCCTGTCTTTTGCATTGGTGAATTTGGAAAAATCAGATTATCTACTTTTATCTTACCGTGTTTCTGTCTGTCGCTTTCCAACATTTTCTTGAGCTGTATATAAAGAGTTTATTTCAAAATATTGAAAAATATTTAGATCTTTTTATGTCACTATCGGTTCACTTCTGACATAGCATGTTACATCTTGCTCCCATTGTCTTAGTTTTTTTGTAGCCCTTGAAAAACTCCACTGGAACTCATTTGTTCAAAATATATTATATTTTGATGCTACCATTCTTTGGTAATTAAGTCAATTGTGTTAAAAAAACAAAAACAATACCCATCTTAAACCACACAAGCCAGCACCAGCACCACTGCCTACAGAACATTGCACCCTTTGTCATTTAATACAGGGTGTGGCAATTGTAGGCTTACAGTTGTGAGTATACGAAACAGTTTATTCTTGTATTGTTATTTATTGATTATTTATTATTTTCTATACAAACAACTGTAAATCTGGTTTTTCCCCCACCCTGTAGTTGACTAGATTCTTCCACAAAATCAGGAAATTGGTTTCTTTGTCTTTAATGTTAAACTTCGCCTCCTCTGGGCTCTACTCCTGGTGGCGACCCTGTCCCACAAATACCCCTCCCTAAAGCTTCTTAGGACCTTTTCTTTTGCTCTGTCAACCCAAGTGCAAAATCTGACGTATACCATTCCTGTTTTCCACCATTTCTGTTATGAGAGAGCAGTTACACCCAGCAAACGCCCCGGAGAACTGCACAGTCATCTTCATTTGGGGGACTCTCGCTTGAGAGGGGCGGCCAGGGCAGACCGGCACAGCCCGCCCCATTCTAGACTGTCCTGGCAGGGGCCTGGTCTCTTCAGGCTTGAGCACTGTTGGCTTCTGTTCCCTTTGCTCCAGAACTTCCAGATTTTAGATTTTCCAGTGCATTTTATAGCTCAGTCGGTCTTTTTATATATTGTGCTCCCTCCTAATTTAATTAATGTTCTAGATGCATCAGGGGGTCTCCTACATGACTCCTGTTTTTCATAATGAAATTTCTGACAAAAAAGTTTCTGGCTGGAACACATCGTCTTTAAGTATAAGATGTTTCTGCACCATTGGGTAGTATCTTTATGTATTGCTACCACTTACAAATAATGGGAGGCCTGCCCAGAGCAAGATCTGATTGCTTGCAACCCTGAGGTTAATGAAGATGCTTGACTTTTGGCATTCGGAAACTGTCATAGAAAAGGAATGAGAGCGAAGGAAGAAAAAAAATTGTTACCTTGGGTGCGAAATAGTTTCCCAGATAAACAAAGATTTGCAGGCTGGGAGCCTAACTGGTTTCAGCTTTATTATATGTCATCAGCTTGAATTAAAGAATAACATGGTGGGGGGTGGTAAATAAAGCTCTGTTTCACAGAACTGTACTGTCAAGTTGTGTCGTCAGTAGTGAGTTACGAGTAGTGAATTCTGGCATTCAAACCAGTTTTCATCCATGGTTTGAAGGTTAAATGAATTAAGATGCTTATTTAGACCATTTATTTCAAGCCAAAAAAATAATAATAACTTTTTGGTACTATGTAGTGATGAAACATATTGCTTACCAAATTTTTCTAAATTGGTGTTCCATCTCCCCGCACTGTCCAGTAGGACTTTCCACAGTGGTAGAAATAGTCTCCACCTGTGCTGTTCAATACAGTACTTACTCACTATATGTGAACACATGTTGTACCCTGGAATGAGGTTAGCGTGATTGGGGAACTGCATTTTAATTTATTTTTTTTTAAATAGTGTCATGTGATTGAAGGTTACCCTATTGGGCAGTGCAGCTGTAGATGTTTAGTGTTCAGTGTAATGTTTACCATTCTCTTGATTTGAGTCAATTAAATTTTCATATATTTCATCTCATATATATGTGACTCTCTGCCCTTTTAAGAAATCAGAAGGTCGCCCTGCTGATGCGGCTCAGTGGATTGGGCGTCGGCCTGCGAACTGAAAGGTCGCTAGTTTGATTTCTGGTCAGGGCGTATGCCTGGGTTGGGGACCAGGTCCCTGGTTGAGGGTGTGCGAGATGTTTCTCACATCTCTCGTGCATCGATGTTTTTCTCCCTCTCATTCTCCCTCCCTTCCCTTCTTTCTAAAAATAAAATCTTTTTAAAAAGAAAGAAATCAAAAAGTCAAAGCAAATTTATGTGGTATGCTTGGTATGCTATGTTCTTTAAATCTGGGGATATTTTTAGTACCCTAAATTAAATCGTTATAAAAATCCTAATTTCAGGTGTGGGAAACAGTGCAGATGGTAGTGTGGTCTGCAGTGGTAGTGACTGATTAGCTGGTGAGGCTGGAGGCCACACGGCACCACCTTTCAGAGGCCTATAGCTTGGCCTCTGCTGTGGGTTCACCATCACAACATGTCCCCAGGTTTACCCTCATTGAAAACTATTTCACAGGCCTTTTCTCTCTTATCTGGTTAAAAGATGCCATAGAAGAATATTCAACATTATTATCCTAATGAGCTCAAAGATTCTCACTTCACACTGTAAAAGCGAGATGATTGGCATGCTTCATGAACTTTGCTAACACATGTCAGCAAAGTCAAGGAAAGTTAAAGATCGTTACCTATGAACTGCTTTTAAACAAGTATGCCCCACAGTACCATGAATGGCATTTTTAAAACATTGATTAATATTTATTTGAAAACTTGCAATATGTGACAGGAGGAACTATCTCTTAAATTACCTGTTCCTTTGCCAGATTGATTCTTTATATACTGTAGCTTTTTAAATATAACTTTATTTTTAAGCATGAATATGGAGTATCAAACAGTTTAATGAAAAATACGTAAATAGACAAGAGTACAAGTATATTCACCTCCCTGACGGTCTGTACAGTGAGTGCGGCAGGTAACTGATCTCTTTGGGAATCTTGAAGAAATCATCATGTCTTCCCTACTCCTGTGCAATATATATAAAGCGTATTTCAGTTTTTTCCAGGAAGAGGGTCTAATAACCTTTTTTACTTACCCATATCAAGAAGCCCTATATAGTCAGGAAGCTCTCATTACAAGTTGTGATGCATCATGGATAAATAAAGTATGTTACTAAGTTGTCTGCATTTTCCAGAGAGAGGACCCTTTTCAAGTCCGAAGTGAAAGCCTGGTGCCATTCGGGACTGTGTAAGACGTGACTTGATGTACATGTGTGGATGCATGCTGAGAGTGAGCTTTGCATTTTAGAGGGGGGAAAACTAATTATTAAGCTTGATGCATTAAAGACTTTTGTTTTCTTCAGATTGCTGCCATAAACGTTTGTTTTTAACAGGATGAGTTTTGGCATCTTCTCCCTTTTCCTTTATTTTTCCCTGGCAAAAAATCTCCAGAATAACCAAAAACTTGAAAATTGTGCATCTCTTTTGCCTTCAGCATTGGTACGGTCTTGTTAGCTCCGGTTTATGCAATCTTTTGTTGAGGTCATTACCTCAAAGAAAAGTATGTTCAAAGCCTCTTGTGTAAAAACTAATCAAACTAACCAAATTTTTAAAATAATATTTTACAGGTTCTCAAACTTTAGTTTTTCAAATGTTACATTTGTGTACCACTTTGCCATCGATAGCAGAGGTTATCAACTGGCAGCAGATGTCTGTTGCACAGATGGGCTCTAAAAGTTCAGGAAAAACAGTGACTGGGGTTGCATGCGCCATTGCACAAGAGCCAGTGAGTGCTGACTGGACCCAGGGTTATGCAGTCTGAATTTTTTAAAGAAAAGGCAGAAATCCAGATGGTTTGTTTTTTTTTTTAATGTGGACTCTTCCAATTTTAAAAATGGGATCAAATATTTTTAAAGCACTGTATATGCCCAAAGAGAGCATCAGTGGACCAGGACCATGGGCCAGTGTTAATATTTCTGCTCCAGAAGACGATACACCTAGCCTTTGTTTTTATTTTCTGTCTCACTGAAATTTTTGCAATTATTAACCTGTCATAATAGAATGGAAAGAACCATGACATTTCACATATATGTGGCCATTTTCATGTCCTTTTGACATGTCAGTTACATTTGCGATCCATTTTCTACCCTCTAGAATGTTAGGTGGGCACATTGTGATACTGTATTTGGAGGTTTGGGGGACACAGGCTATGGGGTGAATGTGCCCAGTCCTCCCCATGGGACCACAGTAACCTATTACTGTGATCCTAGACTGGATTAAATAACATGATGAAGTTTGGGACTAAATATGATCTTATTCCGGTGGGATCTCCATGCTCGAGTTGCATTGAAGGAAATAGTTGCATGAAAACTTTTCAGTTAATAACATGCTCTTTGGAAGTGAAATGATCAAACTACTCAGGAAGAGTATTGGGAAAGGCTACCAGCTGGTGAGATCCATAGACATTCTAAAGTTGGTAGCAGTATATTAACCTTCAAGAAGAGGAAGAGATGACAACTCTTAAACAACAAAAAGCAAAGTAAAACATTATCTTGCTGCTTAAACCAAAGAGACAACCAGCAGCCTGTATTGTGTCAAAGCAATGACTAGCATAAATAGTAGGAACTTAATAAATATTTGTTGAATTTTTCTTTTCATGGAATAGCTGCCATTTATTAAATGGCTAGCACTTTGCTAAACACTTGATATGTTTTCCTAAGTCTGCAACAGCCATGCTTCTCCTCTCCGAGTCTGTGGAGGAAACTGAGACTCAGAGAGGATGAGCGCCCCGCCTCAGAACATGCAGCCTGGAGGTCGCACTGATGGGCGGGGAGGTGAGTTGCAGTAAGTAGCCAGGCTTGTTGAGGAACTTTCCACTGTTACCTCTTGTTTTTTAGGAAATGGGCTGGATAGATTAAAGTTGGACTAATGGGAACGTTTTAGCATTTGGATCTGCATGTCTGACTTTGTTATAAATGCAGAACTCATCGAGCATTGTGTTTACAGATTGCACACTTACACGTTTTTCTCATTGCACAGTCAGAAAAGTCGATTTCAGGACCAAGAGTTGTTTTGGTAGGCCAAAACATTTAACTCAGTCAAAAAATTGTCCTTAGTTGCTGTGTTGTAATAGAAAGAATTCTTAAGCCAGTTTTCTTTGTCATTGTAGATTTTTAAAAAACCTATGCAGATGCACATTATTCTCTCCTTAAAAATGTGTAACTCACATTTTCCATAAAAAAAGGAGTAGTATTTTCTGGTTTGTTCTCCATGTACCCTGTCAGGCATTTTTAATAAATATTAATCATGAATTGTCATGTGAAAAGACTAATACTGATCCAAACATCCTTTTTTTTAAAAACCACCACATGTCAATATTTGTTACATTTCAATTTCTTTCTTATCAAGGATGAAATTCTTTTTAAGAAGAGAACTAAATGAGTTACTTTTTTGTTCAAAAAGCTTAATGAAATTATAGGAAGGGCCAGGATTGTGGTCAGAATTGTCCTGCGCTCCAGCCCAAGCCCTCAACTGAAATCACAGCGGCACCAGCTCTGAGCTCCTCAGCCAAGGAGCTCTCACTGGGGAGCTGCCCTCCTCACCCAAGGCTGTTCCCACCATGGCTCAGACCGTAGATGGGTCACCATCTCTCCGTCGATCCATTCTCATTCACTCAACAAATATCTATTCAGTATCCTCTGTTCTCTGGGTATTGATTGTGCTAAGCACTAGGAACCATGAAGAAGGAAATTCATGGGCACTGCCCTTGCAGGGCTTCCAGCATAGCACAGGAGCAAAAGCAGACAGACAGCAATACCACATAGTAGGGTAACTGATGAGACAGGAACGACAGGGCGCTGGGACCACTTATCACCCCTCAGCTGCCCCAGCTGAGGGGCTTCATGAGCCTGCTGCAGGTCCTAAGGAGTGGTTCCCGTTTTCCCTTGGTGGGGAGGGCCGGGTCTTGGGGACTCAATGGATTAATGTATACAGAGCACTTAAAACAGTACCTGGCACTTAGTAAGGGCTTAGTCAATGGGAGCTACATATTAGCTGTGATGTACCCTAATCTTTCCAAAAAATTTTCTATACAACTATTCTGAATTCTTTTCTATGTCCTGAGGTTTAAAATAGATATAATTGAGTTTTCAGTTAGAAATGAATGTGTTTTGTACTTACTAAAATAGTTTTACAGTTCGCAGATGAAAATTTACACATAATTACTTTTATCATACTTAAGGAATAATTAACCCTGCTAATGGAATTTATTATTATCTTAGTCATTACTACCCTAATCTAAAGCATTTATTAAAAATTCGATTTTGCCTTGTAACCAAGCTAACCCCTCTTCAGAGCAGTTTACGGACCTTCCCACAGGGTGCTATTTGCTGTCTAAGGTACGAGTAACGCTGATGCAAATTCAGGGTCGGCATTAAATCTATTGTTCCTTCTCAAGCTGCCCTCTCTTAATGTGCTCTTACTTATGTTTTGTTATAAATGTTCTAATGTCTGTTTTGAGGTTATATAGCACAGCTCTTCCAAGAGATTTAAAGACTTCATATCAAAAACAAAATATCTAGAAACAAGATGATGGTTGCATTTGCCTGCAGAGTGGATGCTTAGTACCTAAATGATTTTTTGAAATTAGTTCAAATTGACAGAAAAAGTCACCAGAACAGTACAAAAAACTCATATTCCCTTCACTCAGGCTCCCTCAGTATTGGCACATTACTGCCTTTGTCCCGTGGCCCACTCTTCTGCATTTATACACCGATTATCATTCATCTTGTTCTGAACCCTGAGAGCAAGCCGTGCTTGATGTCCTGTCACCCTGAATACTAAGGTACATGTTTCAGACACTCTCCTCCAGTCCGGAAGTCAGCATTGATACAACAGTCCCCATTCAGATTTTACTAACTAACCAAAGTCTTTTTTCTTTTCTTTCCAGAATAGCAAATATTTACTAAGTATCTTCTGTACTCCAGATATTATGCTGAGCACTAGGGGAAAGGAGCAAGGTGGCTGTCATGGTGTTGCAGCCACAAATGTGTTACATTTAGCTGTCAGGTCTCTTCAGACCCATCCTTCTGGAAGAACTTCTTAGCCTCACTCAGTCTCTCATGTCCTTGACCGTTTTAAAGAGTAAAGACCTTAATTTCTGTAGAGTGATCCTCAACCTAGGTCCACCCAGTGTTCCCTCATAACTAGTTGAAGCCATGTACCCTAGACAGGAATACCACGGAGATGGTGTCACGCTCCTCTCTGGGCAGCACATGAGGTGGCAATGCCGTGACCACCCACCTACCCCTGGTAATGTTGACCCTGATGACCTACTCTCAGTTTTGTCTGCCAGCTTTCTCCACCTTCAAGTCACCATTTTCCTCTTTTTGATGATTTGTATTTTGTGGGAATGACTCCTGCCTGTATCAGCCACCTCTACTTGTTGCCACATGGTGATTCTCTGTTTCTGTCATTTCTCTTACACGTATCAGTTGGTATCCTGCTATAAAGAATAGCTTTCCTTCCTGGCTGGTATGGCTCAGTGAGTTGAGTGCTGGCCTGCAAACCGAAAGGTCGCCAGTTTGATTCCCAATCAGGGTACATACCTGGGTTGCAGGCCAGGTCCCCGGTTGGGGGTGTGCGAGAGGGAACCGATCAATGTATCTCTTGCACATTGATGTTTCTTTCTCTTTCTTCCTCCCTTCCCCTCTCTCTAAAGATAAGCAAAATCTTCCCCCCCAAAAATTGCTCTCCGTTTCTCCCATTTACTTATTTATTTTATTTACAGCAACTTGGACTCATTAATTTTTATATAACCCAGTGGGTTGTGACTTACCTTGATGCTAAAATTGTTTGTGATTTGGCCAGTGGGGGGCCTTTCTCCTTGTCCTTTTGACTTGTCTCCGTCATTTGTTGAGCATTTGCTTACTTTCTGACGAAAAAGATTTCCATACTCATCTTGTACTTCCCCAGCCCCAGCCCTGGCATCAGCCATTTTGCCAAGGAACCTGGTTCCTTTTAGCTGAGGATGGTATCTAGGAACCAGCATCTGGGCAGTTGAGGTGCTCCTTGCTCCTGAAATATTATTGCTTCTTGTTCTCAGTAGAGAAAGCTAGGATATACATATACGTATATATGTACATATACATACACACACATATATACCTATTATACATAATACGTACTCATACACATTACAGCTAAAAGTATTTATATATGTGTGTGTGTATAGATAATCATGAGTTTATACCAATCCTCCAGTTACCATCCAGCACCTCAACATTCTCTCTTCCATGTTTATAGATACCTTGTCCCAACAGCAAGAAGTCCATTTCTTAAAAATATATTGGTTTATTTGCTCATTTTACTTATTTACTCCATGTAACTGATTTCCCAGCAACACTAGCCATCTCTTCTACCCGTCGCCTGTATGTCTCCCACCTCCCCATCCTCAGTTGCTAGGCCTCTGGTTCTTACCTGTGGGGAGTCCCCGGGCCTTCCCTCACGTTGCCATGTCTTTGGCCTTCAGGCCCGCAGGCCCGCATGCCCCCCAACCCTCCTCATTACCTTGAGCTCCCAGCTGCTACGTTGGCGGCTTCTCCTTGAGGGGAAGGGAAAGAGACACTTCCACGAATCTTAACACCTACCCAAAGACATATTTGAGATGTTTGGGATGATAACTTCTCTGGAACACCAGAGGCTTGCCTTGTATTCTTTCTTTTTTTCTCATTTTTAAAAAATCTTTGGGTTTATGAGTTTATTTTCATTTTTTTCTTTTTCTTTTCTTTTTTTAATTCTTGTATATTCTATTACAGTTGTCCCAATTTTCCCCCCTTACCCTCCTTTGTCCAGCCCACCCTCCGCTTCCACAGTCCTTCCCCACACCATTGTCCATGTCCATGAGTCATTCATACCTGTTTTTTGACTAGTCCCTTCCCCTTCTTTCCACCATTCTCCCTGTCCCCTCCCCCAGTCGCTTTCACCCTGTTCCATGTTTCTATGCCTGTGGTTGCTTTGTTCATTAGTTTATTTTATTCATTAGATTCCTCTTATAAGTGACACCATATTGTATTTGCCTTTCAACGACTGGCTCATTTCACTTAGCATAATACTCTCCAGCGCCATCCATGCTGTTGCAAAGGGTAGGAGTTCCTTCTTTTTTTTTCTGCTGTGTAGTATTCTATTCTGTAAATGTACCACAGTTTTTTAGTCCATTCATCTCTTGATGGGCACTTAGGCTGTTTCCAACCCTTGGCTATTGTAAATAACACTGCTGTGAGCATCGGGGTGCATACTTTCTTTTGAATTGGTGTTTTGTGATTCTTAGGTATATTCCCAGCAGTGGAGTTGCTGGGTCAAAAGGCAGTTCCATTTTTAATTTTTTGAGGAAATTCCATACTGTTTTCCACAGCAACTGCACTAGCTTGCATTCCCACCAACAGTGCACTAGGGTTCCCTTTTCTCCACATTCTCGCCAGCACTGGTTGTTTGTTGATTTGTTTATGATGGCCATTCTGACCTGTGTGAGGTGATATCTCATCGTGGTTTTAATTTGCCTCTCTCTGATGGCTAGTGATGTCGAGCATTTTTTTCATATGTCTCTGGGCCCTCTGAATGTCCTCCTTGGAGAAGGGTCTGTTCAGGTCCTTTGCCCATTTTTTAATTGGGTTGTCTTCTGGAGTGGAGTCATATGAGTTCTTTATATATTTTGAAGATTAAACCCCTGTCCAGTGCATCACTGGCAAATATGTTCTCCCATACAGGCAGTTCCCTTTTCATTTTGCTGATGTTTTCTTTAGCCGTACGGAAGCTTTTTAATTTGATGTAGCCCCATTTGTTTATTTTTTCCTTTATTTCCCTTGCCCTAGGGGACATACCAGCAAAAATATTGCTATGTGGGATGTCTGAAATTTTATCGCCTATGTTTTCCACTAGGACTTTCATGGTATCCTGACTTATATTTAAGTCTTTTGTCCATTTTGAGTTTATTCTGGTGTATGGTGTAAGTTGGTGGTCTAGTTTCTTTCTTTTTTTTTTTTTGCACATACCAGTGCAGTTCTCCCAACACCATTTATTGAAGAGGCTATTTTTACTCCATTGTATCCTCATGCCCCATTTGTCAAATATTAATTGACCATAAAAACATGGGTTTATTTCTGGGCTTTCTATTCTGTTCCATTGATCTATGTGTCTGTTCTTGTGCCAGTACCAGACTGTTTTGATTACATTGGTCTTGTAGTATAGTTTGATATAATTTATTTTGTATTTTAGTTTCTCCATAGCAGAGATAGAAAAGAGAAACAAACTTTGAGATAGATTTTTAGGGGCCTTTGACAATAAACTAAACCCGGGACATAAAACAGGGCTAAAACAAACAAACGAACAAACAAAAAACAATGAAGATTAATAGCAAAGCAGGGCTCATGGAAAAACAGTTCACACTAACCTTAGGGAATTCATTAGCGCTTGTCCCAAGTTCTTATGTTGGATTCTATCTTGGGTCAGTCAATTAACAACTAAAAGTCATTTCATGGACATATTAAATATACCTCAGGACAGCAATGACCTGTATGTAATTTTTTATACTTTACTCAGTCCTTTTCAGTGAGCCAGTTCCACTCAGTCCCTCTGGTGTCCCAAATTCTATTCAGTGATCCCTCTTCAGAAGTGGGTCACATTTTTTGGAGAACTAACAGCTTTCCTGACACTGGAAAATAATCACATTTACCTTATTTGTTCTCCAGGCTCTTGTATATGAGTTACTTCAAAGGTTTCTTGATTTCACAAGAGAAGTGTTCTCTCCATAACAGCAGGGTGTGTGTCTGTGTGTGTGTACATGTATGTGTACATGTGTGTGTTTAAGACCTGAAGACCAAGAAGAAAAATTAGAACTATTCAGTTTCAGGGCACAACCTGGATTCAGACTTCTGCAGGCTTCTCTTTTCTCATTAGTAAATTGTGAATTCAATGAAGCAAATAAAGCCCTTGGCATATAGGAAGAGTTCAGTCATTATTAGGTATCATTATTTTTACTGCTGTTGTCAACAGAATTATTAAAAAGAGATTTAAAAAAAACAATTTAAAATAGGCAAAGGACTTGAATAGACATTTCTCTAAAAAAGATATACAAATGACCAATAAGAACATGAAAATATACTCAACATCACTAACCATTAGGCAAGTGTGTATCAAAACCACAATGCCACTTTATACTCATAAGATGGCAACTGTCCAAAAAAAAGTAAAATAAGTTGTAGTGAAGATGTGGATAGATTGGAACCCTTGTAACTGTTGTTAGGCATGTAAAATGGCGCAGCCACTGTGGAAGACAGTTTGGCAGTTGCTCAAAAAGTTAAACATAGAATTACCATATGATCTAGGAATTCCTCTTCTTGGTATATACCCAGAAGAATTGAAAGCAGGTATAGTAACAGATGTTTGTGCACCCATGTTCACAGTGGCATTATTCACACTAGCCAAAAGGTAGAAGCAACCCAAATACCCATGAGATGGATGGATAAGCAAAATGTGGTATTTACATACAATGGGATATTATTATTCCTTTCCTAAAGGAAATTCTAATACAACCTACAACAAGGATGAACCTTGAAAGCATTGTGCTAAATGAAGTATGCCAGACACTGGAACACACATATTGTATGATTACACTTACGTGAGATATACCTAGAATAAGCAAGTTCTTGAAGACTGAAAGTAGCATTTATCAGAGTCTAGAGGGATGGAAAAGTGGATATATATTATTTAATGGGTTTGTTTTGTTTAGAATGATGAAAACGTCCTCGAAGTGGATAGGGGTGATGGTTACACATCATGGTGAATATAATTAATGCCACCTAATTATACACTTAAAAATTGTTAAATGATAAATTTTATGTTATGTGTATTTTACCATAAACAACAAAAAGGTTACTGAGATGTTAAGGTCACGTAACATGAAAAACTTGCCTATACATGTTCTCATAGGAGTACTTCCCATGTTCAGTGTCCGCTGGTTATAGATACACTGCTCTGCCCCCACCCAGCACCCACCCTCCCACCCCAGCAACACACGCGCACACACAGTCTGCCAATAAGGAAGGCTGAAGAATGATGTGTGTGGAAGTTAACAGGAAGGGAAAGTGGGGGTGGTCAAATGGATCTTGAACAGGGGTTGGCCTGTGAGCCCAATCTAGCTTGCATTTTTCATGGTTTTTACATTTTTAAAAGGTGTAAAAAACAACAAAGAAGAATATGTTACAAGGACTGTACATGACACATAGCCTAAAATTTATGCTGTTTTGCTCCTTTCAGGAAAAGTTTGCTGACACCTGGCCTCGAACATTGCTGTGGACTGAATTGTGTCCCTTTAAGTTCATATGTGGAATCCCTGAGCCCCATAGTGATAGCATTTGGAGATGGGGCCTTTGGGAGATGATGAGGCTTATACTTTTTTTTCTTTTGATTGATTTTAGAAAAAGTTTCATCCCCCTAACGGGGGATCGAACCCTCAGTCTTTCAGTTTACCAGCAGATGCGCAAACCAACTCAGCCGCACTGGCCAGAGTGGGAGGTGGTTAGGGTTAGATGAGGCCATAGGCATTAGTGCCCTTATCAGAGAGACCTTAGAGAGCTTCTCTCTCCTTCCCCACCACGTGAGAACACAGTGATAAGGCAGCCTGCTGCCAGCCTGGGAGAGGGTCCTCACCAGGAACCAAGTGCACTGGCACCCTGATTTTGGACTTCAGCCTCTGAAACTAAGAAAATACATTCCTGTTGTTTAAGCCACCCAGCCTATGTTTTATTATGGCAGCCAGAACAAAGGTAAACATACCCTTCACAGTTTTTCCAAGAACAGACTCTAGTCCTCGCTTCTTTCATTTTACCAAAATCTCTTTTCTTCACAAATGACAGGCATATTAAGAAGAGGAAAGAAGCCCTGGCTGGGTGGTTCAGTTGGTTGTAACATTGTCCCCCTACAGGAAAAGGTTGCAAGTTCAGTTCCTAGTGAGGGCACACGCTTAGGTTGCAGGTTCAGTCTCCAGTTGGGGTGCGTACAGGGGGCATCCAATCAATGTTTCTCTCTCCACCTTCCTCCCTTGCTAAAATCAATAAGCATTACCTTGAGCGAAGATTTTTTTTTAATAATTTTTTAAAAAAGAAGAGGAAAGAACACTCACATAAAGCATGAGCAGAGTTTTGTTTGTTTATTTTTGTTTTTTGAGGGTTTTTGTTTTTTCTTTTTGTTTTTTTTTGCAATAACCAGAGTGATAAACAGCAGGTTCCAAAACACTAAGAAGAATAGTTTCTACAATAGTGATTTTCTTAGGTGGCACCATCTGTTTTTCTTTGAATGTAATAAAAATGACAGCTTTTCATGTACTGATACTCCCTAAGCCTTTTAAAGTCAAACATATGATGCTATTTATGTATGAAGGTTTTTCTCTTAGACTCGTTTGTTTCTCCAGCTTGAATTTTTATGTAAACTCCCTTGGCTAAATTATACAAGCCACCCACACCCAGCGCCTCCTGCCTTGCAGGAGAGCAGGGGACAGAAACCTTCCGACGAGCCTGGGGGCCCAACATGCAGCTTAGTGTACCAGGCAGAGGAGGATTTCCTGCCGGGCAGGGCTGCCCTGTGCCCGCTACCGCATTTATGCCTGTGATTGGGGATATTCATCTTCCACATACGGCTCCTTCAGGACATTTTTGGCAACCTAGCCCAAACCTGCCCTTTTGTCTCCCTCTTTTCCTTTGTAAACCTGCTAAATCCTTTTCCCCTTTTTCTTTAAAAGGCACTAGTATTCATTTAACAAATTATTGGTGGTATAATTTATATACCATTAAGTTTGCCCATTGTAAGCATTCAGTTTAATGCCTTCTAGTAAATTTTCCAAGTTTATAACCATCACCATAATCCTGTTTTAGGGATGATGGAAATATCCTGTATTAGAATATTTCCATCACCACACTGTGATCCTTCATGCCCTTCAAAAGTTCGTTCCCATTCCTACTCCTAGCCCCAGGCAGTTTTCAACTATTATGTCTCTAGATTTGTCTTTTCAAGGTATTTTATATACATGAAGTCATACAAAGGGTAGCCGTTTGCATTTGGCTTTTTTCACTCAGCATAATGTTTTTGAGGTTCATCTATGTTATAGAACGTGTCGGTATTTCCGTTGTGTTGCTGAATCATATTCTACCATATTCTATTGTATGGATGTGTATTGTGCTTTATTTATCCATTGAGCAGCTGCTGGACGTTGGGGTCATTTGACCTTTTGGCTGTTATAAGTAATGCTGCTATAAACATTTGAGTGCAAATCTTCGTGTGGACATATTAAACCTTTTATCCTTGATAATTAATAAAATTATATGTTTCTAGTTCTTAATTCACAGAGCAGCTGAGTGGAAGTTTTTATAATTTTCTTCCTACCCTTTTCCTCTCAAAAAACCCCTCCAAAACTAAACTGACTTTGTTTTTATTTCTGTGAGGCTATCTTTTGATTCTTTCCTCTGTATCAGTGGCCCTTGATAGGCTCCCCACTTGTTAGAAAATGTCCCCAAATCCTGCTTTCAGAGAGACAGAGAGAAAGAGAGAGAAAAGAAGGAGGAGGAGGAGGAGAAGGAGAAGAAGGAGAAAAAAAGGAAAGGAAAGGGGAGGAGAGGAATTATTCAAGTGAAGGGGCATTGATTCAGTACATTCCTTGTGTCCAGACCTGTGCTGGGGGCTGAGGAAGCCAATCGAGCTGAGACCTGGACCCCAGAGACATTACTGATAAAATGGAGGGGAGGCAGGGAGCTCTTCCCATTCTACATACTCAGCAGTCAGTTATTTTTTCCTCTCCTGCCTACTTTGATAAAGGGAAATTATAAGTACTGTTAAAGTGCCTACCCATTTTTCTTTCCAACTAAAAAAATTTCAGCTCATGTAAGAAAATTAGTATGAGCCAGAGTTTGATGCCTTTTCCATACACAGGTTATGTGCACACCCTTTTCCAAAGAACAGCAGCTAGAAGCCTCATCCGCCACCTTCCAGCACGTTTCCTCCTGAGTGGTCTCAGCTGGACATGTTCAGGGCCTGGGAGCACGCAGCCACATGAGGCGGCCTGTTTCATTAGTCAGCTGGTTTGTGCCACACATGGTCTTTCTTATTTTGAACCAGGCGTTGGTACTCCCTTGTTAATTTTTCCATTAGTCTCATGTCCGTACGCCTGCTGTACGTGATTTCCTTTTTCATATTTTATAGTTAACCCTCTGCTAGGTCAGGAGTTCTTATAACTGACTCTGACCTCGAGGCGGGGTCTAATCTATTTAGAATAGGCTAATTGGGATGAGATTCTGAGTGTAGCCAAATATTGGTTGCTTGGTTGCTTGGTTGGTCGATTTGAACAGCCCACCTACACCCTGTCGGCTCATATGAAGCTTATGGTTCACCAGAAAATCTGTATTTCTTATATTCTTAAGTTGAACTGCAGTCACTTTGTTGTTGCTGAATCATACTGTTTTACATTTAGCCTTGTTAGATTTGATCTTACTGGGTTTTTTAATATTTTTATTGTAAAATATACATAACAAAATTTACATTTTTGCCATTTTTAAATGTATGGTTCAGTTGTGTTAAGTACATTCTGTTGTTCTGCAACCATCACCACCATCCATCTCCAGAACTTTTTTCATCTTCCCACACGGAAACTCCATATTCTTGAAGTGATTATTCCTGATTTCCTGCCATCCCCAGCCCTTGGCAGTCTTCTGTCCCTACTTTTCTCTCTGAATTTGAGTACACTTGAGTGGAATGATACAGTATTTGTCCTTTTGCGAATGGCTTATTTTACTTAATATGTTCAAAGTTCATTAATGTCATAGCATTAGAATTACCTCACTTTTTAGGGCTGAATTATATTCCATTGTGTGTATATACCATATCTAGTGTATTAATTCAGCTGTTGATGGACATGTGTGTTGTTTCCAGCTTTTGGCTGTTGTGATGGATGCTGCTCTTAATGTCAGTGTATAAACAGGCATTTGAATCTCATTGGTCTTACTGTTGTAGCCCATTACATTCTGCCCCTGTTTTGTGTTAATGGGTAATTCTCTGCAAATCAGATGAGCTTGATCTCTGACTTTACCCACTTCCCACTGATCTGAAGGTACCACTTGTACAAAATGGTCATTTCCCTCATCCTCACCTCAGTCTTTTTAAAATAATGACATGGTTTTTATAGCTGGACTGTGGGAACAGACTGCTTCACATTTATCCTGCGTCTGAGTTTGTTAAAATTCTTTTAGTTTAAGACTGACAGGGGTGGAGGTGGGGGTCAATCAAATAACCTCTCGGCTGGATCAGAGTGGGGGATTGAGGGTTTTTGTTTGTTACCTGTCTACTTGAAGGTCACCTAAGACTACACAGAAACTGGTATCAGGTATTAAAGTGCAGGGAATAGGACTGAATTCGTTTGCTTCACAAATATTTATTGAGCTCCTACTTGTGAAAAGCACAAGTACTTTCGGGAATCAAAAGATGAATAAAACACACTCCCATCTTCCAAGATATTTATAGTGCGAAATATTATAACCCAAAGATTCTTAAGCAAGGCTTCAGCCCATAGCTGTAAAATCCTGTCTCCTTAAGATGAGGAGGATTACAATATACATCAAAAAAGCAAAGTGTGCTCTGAAATTATATTTTAGTATAGATGATTGTTAAGAAAGGATTTGGGGACAGACTGAAAAATGATACAGGAAAGCTTTAGGGGTGTTAGCATTCACTTTACTTCGGCCTAATATGAGAGCACTAAGAAAACAGGAAGCACTCTTGCTCTTGACACTGTAAAATTCTTATTATTTTTAGAGAATAGTAACTCTGCATTTATGAAATTCTTTGTCAGAACAATTTTGTTAATAGGTATGTAAATGACTACTTATTTCGTTGTGTAGGTGGATTGTTCCATGTACACTTTCTAAGGAAGAACATAAGTGCTAAAAACTATTAACATTGCAAATACAAAGAAGCAAGAGTTAAGGTTAGAATGCCGTACCTTTATTGGATTAGGTGTTAGGAGTAAAGACATAAGATCCATCTTATAATTAAAATTTGCTTCATTTACATGGTGGAATTTCTTAGTCATATCCAACTCTAACTGCCCTTTTTGGATGCAAGAAAACTTAAGTGAATTGAGGTGCAAGGTTGCCTTTAATTACTGGTTTTCAAGTACCAAGGATCATGGTAAACCCAGCTGGGGTAGGTTGGAAGGAGGTGTTGAAAGTTAAAACCACAGTAATAGATTTTCATGCAAGATTTGCAGTCTGAGGCATCTAGTGGTACCATCTCTTTAAAAAAACAAAAGCAAAAGCAAAAAGAACCCTAAGCAGCTCTTTTAAAAGTTTATTGTTTTTTCTGCATGAAAACAATTTCATAGGAGGTTAGGAATTCCAAAGCTCTTCTGGCTTTATATATTTGTTGTGATCAGCATGGTGGGAGCTTCTGTCATTCTTAAGTTAAACTAGGCTTAGTCTGGGGGAGGAAGTCATCAGTGGGAGAGAATAAATGGGCCTTGGCTCTTAGATTGTCTCTATCTCTTACCCCGCATGAATTTAAACTACCCAGTGAATTGCCTTCATTTTCATTTATGTTTTAATATTACATTCCCCTCTCATGAAATTTCCTCAGGTTTCTTGCAGGTGCCTTGCAAATCAAATTAAAATCCTTGTTAATGGATCCCAAGCTTTCCACCAATTTGCCCTTCTGTCCTTCTAATCTAACCACTCTTGGCTCCCACTAACATCCATTCACATTCACAATCTCCATATGAGGCCAGCCAGTGACACTCATTTGTCACGTTAATTTCTTTTTGTGGCTACAGCTCATATAATTCCCAGCCCCTGCGTCTGTCAGTCATCAGTAAGCTGAGTTCCTTCTCACTTGCATCTTCCCACATGGCTCTCTGCACAGTTGTTGTCACAGTGTGTGTTCCTTATGTGGCAGGCTCTTTCTGGGCTGTGCTATGGCCACTGAGGATAGAGACTAGGGATTGTGTCCACATACCTTAATCTCCCAACTCTGTAAAGGGACAGGGGAAGGGAGAGGGACGCTAGGCTGCACACTGTGAGTGCTTTTTGTTAAAATGTTTTATGTATTTGCTTTTGTTTTCCTTTTCCTTTAGGTACAGAGTGAAGACAGTGTCCTTCTGTTTGTTATTGCCTGGACAATCACAGAAATTATCCGTTACTCCTTTTATACATTCAGCCTGTTAAACCATCTGCCTTACCTCATCAAATGGGCCAGGTAAAGAAGTACAGGGAATGAAGACTAACTTTTGAAATGATCCGTCACTGCAATGTTGTCTAAATGCTTCCTCGAAGTTCCTCAAAATAAAATTGTACGAGAGAGGGGTTGGGTAGATATCTGGTCTGTAGATTTCATCATGATAAGGAACTCTACCTAATTTTGATTATAGAAATACTATTTTAATTTTTTATACTCATTATTTTTATTGAATCAATTCTTTTCAGTTATATTATTCAGTGGAGATTTAATGTAACATCACCTTTTTGTCCATATCAAATTTTACTGATGAGCTTCTGCCATTATGATGGTTATTTGAACTGAGTCCAATTGTCCTATTCACAATTTTGCCAACAAGCTATGACTCTTAATTTCTAATTAATAGAAAACATCAGAAGGCAATTTAGCTTATTGTCAGTTTATTTACTTTGATTATTTTTACAGTAACAGTCATTATGAATTGGATAAAAAGCTGACAGTTCATCTCTTTATCTGAACTAATCCGTGAGAGAGTTGTAAGCAGTTTTCTGAGTTGAAAAAGACTATGAGAAGGATTGAAAAAGCAAAAGAAGCAAAATTATCCTTGGGGTCCAAATGCCTCATTTCATAGAAGGACAATAGTGGTTCCTAGATAATTTACAAGTTTGTTGATTAAATTAGAGATAGGCCAGTAGTTTGCAACATTTCAAGTATATGGACTCCCCTTCCTTCCTTCCTTCCTTCCTTCCTTCCTTCCTTCCTTCCTTCCTTCCTTTCTTTTGCGATAAACACTTTTATTAAGGAAAAGGGAAGAATGGGAAAAACAAAGCCATTTCTAACTAACCTCGGCAGGCGTTGTGAACACTGTCTACCCTGATTATAGGGAAATTTTATTGACCAAGCCCTGATTTTACTCCCGGAGAATGATTCTTTTGTCCCTTGTCTTCCATGGCCTATAGAAAATTCTTCCTTTTCACCCTCCTCCTCAGCATAGCTGAGGCTGGCAATAGGGAACATGTCTTCCTTTCACTGTCACAGATTTCTTAGCACAGTTCCTGTACCCAGAATTTGGAAGCTCGGTGCTCACTGTTAGCCACAAATAGCTGAAGACGTTTTATTTTTTTTATTATTAAAGTATAGTTGATATACGATACAGGGTCTGGCAGAAGTAAGGCCTGCTTGAATGTGGTTGATAGGGTAATAGTATGGGTGTAATAATTTATAGTTTTAATTTGAACATTTCACCTAAAATGTCATATGGTATGCTTGTGATAATTGTTATGTTACAGAATTACATGCTTATGATTTTGTAATAAAAGATTTTGTTAAAAAAGAGAACATTATTTGTGCCGGATCCTGTATTATATATGAGTTTCAGGTGTACAACAGAGTTATCCAACTATTTATATATATTACAAAGAGAACAGTGCAATAAAATTAGGTCTCTATCACTGTATGACGCTATTATAATACCATCAAATATATTCCCTATGCTATTCATTACATCCCCGTGACTTATTTATTTCATTTCCCTTCACCTTTTTCACCTAATCCCCCTACGCCCCTCCGTTCTGGCAGCCATCACTTGTTTTCTGTGTCTGTGAGTCTGTTTCTGTTTTCTGTGTTCATTTGTTCTGTTTTTTTAGATTCCACATATAAGTGAAATCACATGGTATTTGTCCTTCTCTGTCTGACACATTGCTTTGCAAAATATCCTCTAGGGGCATCCATCACAAATGGCAAGATTTTATTATTTTTTATGGCTGAGTAATATTTTATTACATAGATATATATAAAATTTTCTTTATTTGTCTATCAATGGACACTTAGGTTGTTTCCATATCTTGGCTATTATAAATAATGCAGCAGCCAAAGGCTTTTTAAAACCTGAACTGATGATTTCTTTAGCAATACTTATACTTCGAAATGACTTCCAGTTCATTCCATAGGATGAACTGCTCTCTGTATTCTTTTTAAGACAGAGAACTTCTTTTATTTTTTTTTAAAGAGTTTATTTATTTACTTTTAGAGAGAGGGGAAGGGAAGGAGAAAGAGAGGAAGAAAAACCCATGCGCGAGAGATACATAGATCAGTTGCCTCTCGCAGGCCCCCAATAGAGACCTAGCCCAAAACCCAGGCATGTGCCCTGAGTGGGAATCAAACTGGTGACATTTTGGTTCGTAGGCCAGCACTCAATCCACTGAGCCATGCCAGCCAGGGCAAGAATTAATTCTTTCTCTCTTTCTCTCTTTCTCAAAAGAGAGGGAAACATCAATGTGTGGTTGCCTCTCAAGCGCCCTCTACTGGGGACCTGGCCCACAACCCAGGCATGTGCCATGACTGGGAATCAAACCAGTGACCCTTTGGATTGCAGGCCAGGGCTCAATCCACTGAGCTACACTAGCCAGGGCTAAGAATTTTTTTAAAGTTAGAGAAATTATGCGGATTCTCCCATGTAATAGTAATTATGTTTTTTTTCTTTGAAAAATTACATAATGATCAAAAGCTATTATGAATTTTTATATGTTTTTTAAATTAGCATACATGAGAGTATTTTAGTTTTCATAATAGCATGTACAGACATTTGAATAATTGTAACTGTGTACACACACTGAGTGTGTTTTTTTTTGTTTTTTTTCCCCTGACTACAGACCAGACTTGGTGTACATTGTTAGGGATTCTTAGACACATATCTTCCCGCCACCTCTCTGCAAATGCCCCATCTCCACTCCCACCCCATGGGGTAGGTTCAGTATTTGGCATCACCTTAGTTATTTTAGGGAGTTGTTTTGAAGAGTTGTTTATTGAGTCAGGGCAAATTTTGAGGCTGACCAAACACATTTATTTTATTTGAGAACATTCAGAAACATACCCCCATAGGCCCTTTCCAAAAGCTGGCTTATAAAAACCTGAACCTAAATAGTGGGTAAACAGGAAAATACATAAATAATAGCGTCTTAAAAGACCAGTACTGATTAAAAGGGTGGGAGTGCATCTTTCTACTAAAGCTGGCTTTAAGGCTCAGTAATGAATATTTTGTTTTGTTTTAGGTACACACTTTTCATTGTGCTGTACCCAATGGGAGTGTCAGGAGAATTGCTCACAATATATGCTGCTTTGCCTTTTGTCAGACAGGCTGGCCTGTACTCCATCAGCTTACCTAACAAATACAATTTCTCCTTTGACTATTATGCATTCCTAATTCTGATAATGATCTCCTACATTCCACGTAAGTAAACAGTTGTACATATATTTATTTATGTTTTTAAAATTGGCTCTACAATAGCCAAAGGTAAATACCTTTGGTTGTTTCTATACCTTGTCCAGGTAAATATAAACTAGTTTACTAGGAGTTTTCTCCGGTAGTAATCATAGAAAGATGAACCGTTCTCCATGCAGCTGCCAAAATGCAGCCATCCTCAGTGTGTGTGGGTTTGAAACAGTGTATACCAAGGTAGGTAACAGTCTATTGAGGAAAAGTACTGAGTGGAAAACAAAAAAAGCCATTAAAGCCTTACCTTGACTTTTTCTGTTTCTCAAGAATTGCTTATTATGGTATTGAGAAAACATTGTAAAGAGATTTTTTGCATTTTTACTGTATCAAAATAGACAGTTACTTCATTTTTAAAGAATCAGTAGTTAACTGGAAGCAAATAACAAAATAAAATAGATTAATTTATTTTTTTCTATATCTCTTATTTTCTTGTTTAGAAACAAGCACTAAAACCATCTGAACAGAACATAGTGTTCTCTTCGGGATGGCTTCTGGTGTTTTAATAGTCCTGCTAAAGGACTATGTTGGATAATCAAATGTGCCTATCAGTGCACTTGGTAACAGACCAAAAAACGCGCGTCTGAGGCTTCTGTGAAGTGAGCCCTGTTTGCCGAGGAAGAGTTCTTTAGGCCTTTTCTTGAATTCTGGTGTTCATTTGAGATCTTGTGGTTGATTTCCGTGTATCCAAAAGGCTCTGCTACCTAAGGACACGTGGTTCTTCTCCTTTAGCTATTCCAACTCTGAGTGTTATTTTAGTCTGTTAGGTGCTATACTCTCCCCTAAACCTCAGGTAAAATTCATACAAGAGGGTTGGACTTTTCTTTAGCCTGCAGCATTAACTGCATGAATCATCCTAACAGTCATAAGCAACACGTTTGTGTCCTTTTGTGGAAAACTGTATTTCATGCATTGTGAAAAAACACTACATCCATCCCTAGCTGGTGTGGCTCAGTGGATTGAGAGCCAGCCTGTGAACCAAAAGGTTGCTGGTTCAATTCCCAGTCAGGGCACATGCCTGGGTTGTGGGCCAGGTCCCCAGTTGGGGGATGTGTGAGAGGCAACTGATCAATGTTTTGTTCACATTGATGTTTTCCTCCCTCCCTTCCTTCCGCTCTCTCTAAAAAATGAAATGTTTTTTAAAAAGCATACTTAACTAAGTTGAGAAAATAAAGAGATAAAAAATATAATCCATAGGTAAATTAAAAAAACAACAACAACACTGCATCCAGATTTCATGTGAACATTTATCCCGGACACAGTTCTGCCTCGTGATTCATTTCCTGCTCTGTGTTGAGTACCAGGCCTTCCCCTTTGGTGCTTAAACCATGGTGGCTAAAGGCCATCTCTCAAATGTAAAATGTAGTTGCTTACCAAACAGATTAATATAGAAGAGTTTAAAAATTGAAGTAATAAAAATTAACAGTTTCTCACCTTTCTAATACTGTTCCCTAAGAGTTTCATCTTCCGATCTGTAGAGCAACAATTCTTAGTTACAGTTTTGCCACACTAGAATATACCAGTCAGTGGGTACCAAAAATTTATTTTAATTCAACATAAGTTTTTGAATAAAGAGAAGATAGGTGTCATTTTGGGTAACTGGGAAAGGGTCAAGGAGGTATCATGAAATCAAACCACAAACAAAATGCTGCCACATTGACAGATCCGGGGCCCTACCTGAGGGCCGATGCAGGGTTTCTAGTCTGTCCGAGCAGAGAGGGCCCCATTCCGCGAACAGCTCTCCAGGGACACCTGAGTCTGTGTGCACCTCCTAGTCTTGTCTGTGTTTTGGTGCCAACCAGTGCCCAGTCTTTTCCTCTACCTGCCGACCTCATGATACCGAGAAGGGACCTGCCTGCCCAAGCACAGGCACCCTTACTGGGTTCCTGAAGGAAAACAAACCTAGTTCTGTGGAGTTTTCCTTCTTGGCTTTAAAAGAGATAAAAGAAAAAACATAGACCTCAGGGCCTACTGTCTTTTAGAGAGTTGAGGTTTCTCAAAAAGCCTGCTTTCTTTACCTCAGTTCTTTCCCCCTTCCGTTTTCAGCCTTCTTTTGTTAAGAGAACTTGGCTTGGTTAAAGTTTATAATCTTTCTCCTTTTTAAGGTGGCTTAATTCTTGTAGACAATGAAAAAGAGTTGATTTCATAAAAAACAAACTGACAGTAACCAGAGGGGAGGAACGAGGGGGATAATGGGGGAAAAGAAGGGGAAGTGTCATCAAGGACCATGCATGAAGGTCCCATCCACAAAGCCATATGGGGGAAGGACTGAGGGTGGGAGGTTGGGGTGGGTGGGGCTGGGGAAAGTGGTGGTGGGAAAATGTTGACCAAAACAAAACAAAACAAAATAGACAGGAGGAGGTTAAGAATAGTATAGGAAATTGAGAAGCCAAAGAACTGGTATGTACAACCCGTAGACATGAACTAAGAGTGGAGGGATGATGGGATGGGGTGCAGGGCAAAGGGGATAAAAAGGAGGAAAAAATGGGACAACTGCAAGAGCATAATCAATAAAATATACCCAAAAATAAAAATTTAAATTTAAAAAAAGGGGGGAGTTGATTTCAAATAAAGATTAAAAGATTTTCTTCAGATCTCTGACTTCTGACCCAGCTCAGGATAGCAGCCCAAACCGTATCTCCTGCTATACACATCATCGTCTTCTGGCACCCGCTTTGTTTCGGGCCTGGGCCAGTTGCCCTGGATGTTTTCAGTGGCTTAGGTGATAATGTCGAGACTAATTTGTACAGTTCATTCCCAGCCAACTGCGCATTTCCATCTTTCTAAAACTTTGTATTTATTACAAGATATGCAGAATTAGGAGAGGTTGCTATTGACATGTTGTCTTTATCAAATTTGGTTTTCTTTCTACAATTTAAGTTTCATTTAATCTTTTTAAATGGAAAGTCTGTTCAGAAGGTATCCAGCCACATAATATGAAAAATAGGGACATTTATTGAAAAAGATACAAGAAACACTGTGCACAGGACAATGACGTCTCAGTCCTCTTCAAAGTAGGCGCCTTGGGACCTCACACAGTTCTCCCAGTCGCCATCAGCTGCCCTGTCTTGTTTTCCTTATTTTCTCATCAGTGGTCTAAAATCTCTTCCCTTTCAAAGGTGATTTTAGTTTTGGGAAAATCCCGAAGTTGCAGGGTGCCAAATCTGGGCTGTAATGGGGCTGAGTCACCTGAGAGATTTGATGTTTCCCAAAAAAACTGCATGAGACGTGATACGTGAGCGGGCACGCTGTGATAAAACTGCCAATCCCCAGTTTCCCATAGCTGTGGCCTTCTGAATCATCTGAATAGATTCCACAGAGGAATGTTAAAGCTTAATGCAAAATTTGATGCAGATTCACTGCTCTACTCGCTCAGTCATTTTGAATGTGGTGGCCGCACTGTGCACATGCTCACTCAGTGGCACCCACAGCCCCCACTGACTAGTAAAGTCGTAATTGTTCACGCATGCTCATTCCAGTCTACTCTCCTTGGCTGCCTGGTTACATGAGTGTCACACAAACCATTCTCGTTATATTAATGATGGCTGGACTTTTTCCCAACAGACCTCGTGTGTGTGTGTTTGTACATCTATCTGTATATATAGCAACACCTGACCTATTTGCACTGATGCCCATGAAGCCCAAATTGTGGCCCACGAGTCCTGGCCCCAGGAGTGTTCTTGAGTTGGGATGCTTGGAGTCCTTTGCAAGATGCTCCTCCCCTCTATGTGGCCATGTGCAGTAGCTGCAGGACTTAGTAGATGTCTAAGTTTTACTTACATTTTCCCTCCTCACATTGGTGAAAGTTAGTTATAGAGTGGGGGTTAAAAAAAAGACTGAGAAACAATGGTGTAGGGAGGACTCCAAGAAGCTTGGCACTGCAGGTTTTCAGTAACCATCACCACACCTCTGATTTTTAGAGAAACTGAGAAACTTACCCCGGGCAGAACATTACCAGTTGCTCTCATCTTCTTACAGGAAGGTGGGCATAGCAGCACCCACAAGACCCCAAACCCACCCCAACGCACCGAGACACACACAATGCACAGCAACCATCCCCATTCGGTGGGTCCTGAACTGGGAGAGCAGAAAGTAGAATTCTAACTAGCCTGTGCTGTCAGGCTGACTTTCTTAGGGTTATTCTTCATTATAGCCCAGTGTAGTTAAAAATAGCAGCCATGAATCTGGAATTATTTCAGCCATTATAGTTGGGTTCAGCCTGAACATATGGGTATTTCAAGTGGAGACAGTGTCATCCAAATTCTGGTCACCAAGAAGTCACTGCTACAGCTTATAAAGAACCTTCAGCCAAAGTATCCCCATTCCCCTGCCACCACTCCGCGCCTGCCCCGCGTTCCCACACCCACCACCACACACACATTTCTTTTTAGTCACTTAGAAACCTCTGGAAGATGTTAAAGAATGAAAGGGCCACATCTGCCCTCCGTTTCTGACACCTTACTCTTCTGGCAGCCAGTAGGCCCTTGCCCACAGGAATGAACGTGTATTCGGCCACCTCGCTCTATCTGCCACTATGGGCCTGATGAATGGCTGCTAGGTCCCTGTCCTCCCTCCCACTCTGGCCTAGCTGTGAGGCTGCAGCTGCCCTGTAAGGGGTGTTGTAGTCAAATGCAACGAGAGAAGTCCTTAGCATACTTTGCCGCAATGTTTCCCTTTACTAAAGCACATCTATGGAAATGCGACTGGCCCCACATTTTTAAATGATTACAATTAGCATTCCTTATGGTTTAATTATATCTTTACTTCCAGTTTTTAGATTATAGAGCTTGTCAAATTTCCTGGCTCTCTAACCAAAATAGTTCCCTCACTGTTGAATGATATGCACAAGCTGGGCCTTTTCTGTGAATGACTTTCTGCCTGCAGATAGTGAGTGGAGCGGCTGGCAGCCCTGCTCAGCATCAGAGCCTCCTCTGCAGTTTATCAGATTTGTGCACAAACCCACTGATGTCTTGGAATACTTTGGGAGGATTATTTGAAATTTGGCCAACTTGGAAGCCATTTAAAAAGGAAGAAACTGTCAGAGAGGGTTGGCAGTAGTAGAAATTGCCTCCCCCAAAATACAGGTTATTGTCTAAAAAATAGAGATTGGAGCTGTTGAGATGGGGAGGAAAGGAAGGATAGTGTACACCTGAGACCATCTCACTGGAGTTTTTTACATGGTTATCAAGCCCCCCAGTTTAGAGTAACTTTGTGATGACCAGATAGCTTAAATTGGCATTTCCCAGCAAGGACGCTCTGGGCATTTGGGGTGTAATAATTCTTAGTTGTGTAAGATCATCACATATTGCAGGTTTTAGCATTCCTGCCCCCATATGCTGAATACCAGAAACTTGCCCCCCAGACATTCCCCCCACCATTTCCAAATATGCCCTAGGGAATCCAGTTCATCTGAGAACCATTACTTTCTTTTTTTCATCCTCATCCAAGGAAATGACTATTGATTCTAGAGAGAGAGGACGGGAGGGAGAGAGAGGAAGAGAAACATCAATGTGAGAGAAACATCAGTTGCCTCTTGTACTCGCCCTGACTGAGACTGAACCTGCAACCCAGGCACATGCCCTGACCAAGAATCGAATGGTGTACAGGTTGACTCTCCAACCCCCCAAGCCACACCTGCCGGGGCTGAGAACTGTTACTTTTAAAAGTAATATATAAATTACCAATCACATAATCTTTAGTGCCTAAGATACTGGCTATCTTTTAGTAAAGACTTTTTCTACATTCAAACTTGGCATAGTTGTATTCAGATCAAGTGTGCTAGCTCTCCTTCCCATTCGGAGAACAACTTTTCTCAGGAGCCCAAAGCCTGGTCCTGACTCCATCAGCGATTTGCAGTGAAACACCGGACAAGTCACCTACACTTCTAGGACTTGAATTCCTCCTCTGAAACAGGGATAATAACTCCATCACTAGACTTCCTCACCTGCTTGTTGTGAAATCAGAGAATGAGTATAAAGATAGTAAGAGTGTAAAGAATATTATTTGGTGGCTCTGTGGCATCTTGACTGGTAATGATAGTGGCAGTAGGGCCTGCCAGTCCAGTCCACGTCAGCTTTCCTCCTTGGCTGACACAGGGAAAGGTAGGTCTCTTTGTATTTTTCTTCCCCTTCCCCAGGCCCACCTGTTACCTTGGTTGCTGGGTGATAAAGGGTCAGAAAGTTATAGAGGATCTTAAGTTCTTGTGCTTTAAATAGAACATGCGACTTTAAATGATCTCCTTAACCAATTCTTTCTTTTCTTTCCAGTTTTTCCCCAGTTATATTTCCACATGATACACCAGAGAAGAAAGGTCCTTTCTCATACTGAAGAACACAAGAAATTTGAATAGTCCCTGTTTCCCAAACCCCTCCAAAAATAAACTTTTCAATGACAAAAAATGCTGCAGACTTTTTGCGTTCCCAATACGTTTCATAGAAAATAAGAACTATTTTTAAAATACTAAACAAAAGAAAAACCAAAATCCAGTGTCACACAGGCCTGGGATTTTATAAAATTAAAAAAACAAAAAAGAAACAAAAAAAAAAACACCTCTTACATAAAACATCCTGGCCAGTCCATTAGGCATGCTTTTTCAACCAGAAGTTCCCAATATTTATTATGGCGCTAGAAAGGAATTTGGCATTTTCTGTCCTCCTGTTTTCTTCATGTATCTGATAAATAAAGATCTGTAACACAAAATACTGAGAGTTACAGTCTGAGTGATGACGCTGTACCTGCGGAACGCCCAGCTTGCAGTAGAGTTCCGTTTTGGTCTGTGGTGTGTGTAGCGTTCCCTTTCAACGTGCTTGACTGCATGCTGGAAACTATTTGTATTTTTGAAGCAGCAAACTTTGTTCTCTGGAATGCTCTGAGGCTATGGCTAAGATCTTTCCCCTCATACCTAGTGAATGAAATATGCAGTTTTTGTGTTTGTGAAGCTTTGGGATAGTACTCATAATCAGAAAACAACTAGAACCTTTTGTTTTCAGTTGAGTCATTACTGCCTGCCACTAAGAAATGTGCTTGAATGTAATAAGTATGTGTATGTTGTAGAGAATCTACCTTATCTGGGGCTGAGCCTCACTCATATTTTAACAAAATGACAGTTCTCAGAAAGGGAAAGTTTCATCACTAGTAAATGACAGTTACCTTTCACAGTACCATTCTCAGAACCCCTCTGAGTAATGCATTTGCCAATCGCTGTTCTTATTTATGGACCTAAAACCTGCCTAGTCACAGGAGTAGAGAATCTGTTATTGAAATGCATGGGAGGTGCTACTTTAGAAATGTAGTCTGGAAGAACATTCAGGAATAGGTTTCTACACCCTTATTATTTTATTTTTTAATTTTCACAAAACTTTTCTGTTTGGAAGTTTTCCCTAATTGTGGCCCTCTGTAATCCCACCATCTTGTAAGTCCGCAGGCAGTGAAGGGCCCTGGGTGGCCAGTCCTGAGCTACAAGCAGTGCCATCCCATGTGCTAGAGCAGCCAAGAAATACTTTGGTCAAATGGACATTGTCTAAGTAACATCATGTCTTTATACCATTCGGTTGCTCACCTGTGCATTTAAGACTGCTCAAGAAAAGGTTGGTGAAAATGTAAGGCCCAAGTTTAAATGTGCATTAGATTTGAAACACAGGATATTCTTTATTGAGCCTTTTTTTCCTTTTTTTTAAATTGGTTGATCTTTAAAACTTTAAAAATCTAGTTTACAGAGTAGTTATTTAAAATATAATTGCTAATATCAGGAAAGTGTCATAATGGAAAACTAATTTTTTAATTGCTTATTTTCATAGAGGCTTGAAAATTAGTATAAAATGAGAAGAAAATATGCAGACTAAAGTATAATGCAGGCAGATGTGTACTAAATTATTTTTGAAGTTGAACATTAAAATTCTGCTTAAAGTCAGCATTCAGCTTGTGTGTGTTGAGATTAGAATCTGTTCTTGTACTTGATAAAATATGTGGGAAAGATTATATTTCATGCTTTATTTTCCAAAATGTATTCCTACTGTAAAAGAATCAATTTGGGTTATATTAGACTCATTACTTAATTTGGATAAGATTTTTTCAATTGTTTTTGGAATAGTTAGTAGACAATTGGATGAGAAATGCAGGTTTTTCAAGATTGCTGGATTGGTTTTATTCAGGCCTCTCTGTTATAATTTGTCGCTATTTATGAAAACAGTCTGTTGCAGACAGTGTTATTGAATCTAACTGAATTTTGGCAACAAGAACACAACCAGCAGCTCCTTTCTCAAAAAGGGTCTCAACCCCAGTGTTATTTTTGTACAACAAACATTTAAAATGCTTATGGCAGATAAGTAAGACATGCCACCATGTCCTTCATTCACCTCTCTCAGTAACTGGTTTCTTTAGTTCCAACATAAATTAATTTTTCCTTTGAAGTGGTGGCACCCTTTTATGAATTGAGAACATCTAACCCCAGCAAATGTCCCTTCTGCTTATAAAGTGTGAATGAAGAAGGTGGCGTTGGTGTTATTTTGTCAGACTGTGTGTTCATTTCAGGGTACAGTCAAAGGCATCATCTGCCCAGCTGCACCGCCATGGGATGTTTCAGAGCCCCCCTTCAGGGACCACCTTCTGGCAGAGGATTCTGTGAAGTATGCAGTAGTGCTTTGTAGACACAGCTGCTAATTTGCATATTGCTGTGTTCTGTTTGCTAAGGTTGGGAATTTTCGTTTAACACGAACTGCCTATTATCAAAGGCACCATGAAGAGTTAGTCATGGAATAAAGCACCGTCCTCCCAGAGAAAGTTCCTCTGAAGTGAACTTCCTAAAGAGGATGTAGCATTAAAGAGGCCTGTGAAGAGATTCTGCCCTCATTTCCACTTGTTTTTGGTTATTCATTTGTAATAAAAGGTTGGCATTTATGTGATATGACCTATGAATTACTTTCAATTCTGAGTTTCAGATAAAACATTATAAAACATCAAAATCAGCACATACCACTCCTTTGAAATTTGGGTAAAAATTTATACAACCATATATATAGTCATTTTGTATTTTTTCTATGTTGTGAAAACCAAAATTGTAATTTTATAAGTCTTTGATTCACTAAAATTCTATAATTTAAATGGATTTTTTGTATATTTAGAAACAAGGCATTCAAAGACTGTGCTTAACTTTCTATGCATGCATTTGGAAGCTGTTTTTACCTGATAATGTTAACATATTAATTAAGTTGTATTCATAAAATACTAACCTGTGTTGCATTTCAAAATAAACTGGTGTCTGCTCTGCCTGGATTTCAAATACTGACCAGTTGAGTCTTAGTGATTTTTTTCACATTAAATTGGCCTGAAAGTGATGTTGGAATATGGAAGAGTGTCAGTTCTGTTACAGATTCCAGCTCTTTCTTTGACAGTGTTAAAATGTATTTCTGCTAACCATAATGGTTCTGCGCTTACAGGAAAAATAGATTATATTAAGAGGTTTCCAAAAAGTCATTCTTCCTGCCAGTCTTCAGAAGGACAAGAGGGATTCCTCATATAATGACCAAGAAATCTAAGAAATTCATCAGTAAAAGACTGAGAACCCTTGTCTTACAATGTTTCTTTTTTCTTTTCTTTTTAATCTAACTCATCTAACATAAGTTGAAAGGGGAAATACTATTATTGCCCAGCCATGTTCGTGGTATATTCAAATACCTGATCAAGAGGTCAAGTACCTCCTTCTGAAAATGCCCCCACATGCAGAACAATCCTAGGTGCTGTTTGCACACCCTGAGGTGGTGGAAAGGACACAGCAGGACACTCAGTCTGGCCACTTCTGACCTGCCAGTTCTAGACTCCAAAATTTCTTCACCTCAGAATGAAAGTGCTGATGTCTCCGGGTACCGGGCACTTTCTCGTTATTTCTTTGGGTAATTTCTGTTATTGCCTCCAATGGTAAGGTGCCCCCATGTGCATCTACCAGGTCTCCTTGAGAGTCAGTGGTCACCAGTGTCCAAGAGTGTCATCTTGATTCCAAAAGGGAACATTTTCTCTCTAAACGCCATCTGATCACGGCTTAGATGTTACCAGTACAGTGGTTAGAGTTATAACTACCTCTCTCAAACAGAGTCTAATCTTTTTGAGAGGTAGGCTTTTTATTTATGAAAAGAAAAATAAAATTATTGCAACTGAAAACAAGGACCAGATGGTAACATTAATAGTAGAGGCAACCCAGAAAATACCACTTTACAATCTTAGGGTGGCAGTGGAAACTAGGGCTTTCTAATTTGTCATTGTCATATTTTGTGGCAATTACGTGTACTATGCTAACAGGAGTCCTAGCCTGAGGAATTACCATTGGTATAATTAAGAGACTTGCTGTTCACACAGCATTCCAAAAATACCACTGTGTTGTTATGTTCCCTTTAACAAGAATGAAGACTAGCTTTGCAATTTCTCATTTTTTTTTTTTTTAAATCCCAGCTTTACAAGTAGACTGGCTCATTGTCATACAGTTTAGTGGTGAAGAAACTGTTCTAAGCAACTATTACCAAAAATAGCCATACCTATTTAACATTCCACTGCCTGCAGCTGAGAACTAGAGTTAGAAGAGAGCAGTGTGGGGTTTTGTGACGATTTTCTTTTAGACCTGCGAGGGACTGTTTAACCTTTTTTTTTTCTTCTTCAAATTTAGAGATATACCCCTTAGGGGTAGGTCTCATTACCAAAAATAATCTTTTTTTCTCACAAAAGGCAATTCACTCTAAAAGTCTCATTTGATGAGCAAAAATGAAACGTGAGAGGCTGTGTACATAAGCCCCTAAGTACCCATTTCATAAATCTTTTTAATATTTGGATATTGTATTCTGCTCACTAATTCCAGTCCATAGCAATTACCAGGGCAGCTCTCTTGCAGTTGCCCTTAACTTTGGTGGGTGCAATCCAGATACCTTTCCAAGACGCTCTCCTTGGTTAAAGCCCAAACATCATTTCTGCCTCCCATGTTGTTGTAGCCCGGCTGCCCCACTGCGGGGCAGCACCTCACTGGTGATCTGGGGCCGTGGGAATAAAAGGAGTTAGGGAAACAGCTTTAGGCCAAAGATGCCAAAGGGGCGGAAAGACACCAATGAAAACTAGTTATGGGTCTCTATGGTCCATATAAAGTAAAGGCAGTCAGATCTCAGCATATTCTGGAGGGGTACAGGAAATAACATTTTTAAAGCAAAGAAACCAGCTTGGATGCCTGCTCGGCGGCTCCATCCGTTTACTGCCCGCTGCAGAGCCCTCCCTGGCAGGGACCTGCAGGCCGCTTGGTTTTGAAACGCACAGGGCTTTGGGAGCTAGTCGGAAGGCAGGTGCTGGCGCTCTTGTTTAACGGAGAGCCTTACTTGTTATTCTTTGAAACGTTCGCGGAGGTCAGTTCCCACTCTTCTTCTGTCTCTGGATATTTTTGGAGGGTAGCTTGGGCCATGAGAAAATGTCAGGCCACCTTATAAGGCCACGTCTGGCCCCAAGAATGCTTGTCTGCAGCATATCCAATGCACTCCGTGGGTGTGAATTAACTTGACTCTTGGACTGTGGGTTTTCTCACAGATTTAAAATGTTTCTATTCATGCCATGGATTATTCTCACTCTTTAACAGGCTTAAAGCCTCCCTCGAGAGAGCTGTTTAAATGACACCAATTTTGGACATACCAAATAGATAACCAAAAGTGCGTGTAAGCCAGATAATGTCCTCAACCACCACACTAGTTGATTGTGTGGGGTCAGTAGTAATAGTCTGTCTCTGATGGTTGGTTTGTTTATACAGGGTCCGATAGAAGTAATGCCTGCTTGTGTGTGGTTGGTAGAGTAATTTGTGTGTGTGTGTGTGTGTGTGTGTGTGTATACGTGCTTATTACAAATATATGGTTACATGTCATAATTTATAGTTTTAATTTGAACATTTCACCTAAAATGTCATGTCGTGCTTGAGTGTGATATTATGTTACAGAATTACATGCTTATGATTTTGTAATAAAAGGGGCGTTATTTGTGTTGGACCCTGTATAACTAGTATATGTCAGAGTGAAATGCACAGAATATTAGTTCTGAGCAATGACAGAAATGTAGATATGTTAGGGGGAGGGGTGTTCTGTGGTTTAAAAAGTTGACACAAAATTAAAGTTTCCTCTCCTGCTGAACTTTTCCGGCATTTTTGCATACGAATGCAGTTGTGAATGGGGTGGGGCAGGAAGGAGGCTAATACAGGATTTTCAAGAGCTACTCTTGACCTGTATCCTTGAAACATCTTCAGGGCTAAGGCTGCTTGAACACCTTGAAAAAATATTCATCTAGCAGCTTTCCCCATGGAGAATGTTAACCCACCCAGAGCAGGGGAAACAGAGCAGGGTAAATTAATGATTAGACTTGAGAACCCAGGGGTCAGCAGCCCTAGCTGGAGTCTATCATTTGCCACTTACTGGTGGATCTCAAAGCTGTCAGTCTACCAGCAGATGGGAGCTTTGTTCACATGAGAAGTGCCGGCTAGGACCAGCAGCACCTATGGTGCCTCACGGGCTTAAAACCTCAAGCTGGGATCAGTCTACCTGCCACTTGCCCTGTGCCTACATCCGTTTCTGAACATGGATTCAAGTGCCACCGTCAGCCGCTCAGTTGGGAGGCTGTCTTCCACACACTCCACTGTCACCAGGTGGAGGCTGCCGCGTCCCGGTGTACCCTGTATCTGACGAGGCTTTTGAGTTCCTTTCGTCCTGGGTTACATCCTCCCCACACCAGTTCACCAAACACACCCTTCTGAGCCAGAGAAGCCAACACTATAGAAAAGAAATCCACGGCCCCGAGAGGGCCCGTGGCTTGTCCCCGCCACGCAGTGAGACACGGAACTGGGACTAGCTCTCGGCCCCCTGCCAGGGCAGCTCCAGGGCTGTGGGCCCTCTCGCGTCTGCCCACACCCACGCCATGGCTTTGCTGAAGCTCCCACCTCTCTTCCTCCTCTCCTCCATTTCCCAGTTTCCCCTGTCCGTGGCCCCTCCACCTTCCCCATCCGCCCCTCCTGCCAGACTCCACTGTTCTTCTCACTGTTATCATGACCCTTCATGCCCCTGCACCCTCCCAGTGCACCCACCTGCTGATACGCCAAGCTGGGGTCAGTCCAGCTGCTACCCTTCCCTATACAGCTCACACTTGGGGCTGCCCACCTGGCACACTGTCCATCATTCCCTTTAAACCCCATCTCCTCAAACCTTTGACTTACTCTCAGACCAGAACAGGACCCCAAATTTCACAGAGAAAAGAGCCATCAGACAGCAATCTTTCAGCTTTCCATCACCAAATCTATAAACTTGCCTTGATCAGCTCACCGTTTTCTTGTCCTGATGTTAGAATGGAAGGGGTGACACTTTACCCAGAGCTAATCGCTCCTTTGTACTCTAGATGTTTCCATTGTTCACCCCCTCAGGGACCTCACTCTAGCCACTTCGATCTCTCTGTCCTTCCTCTTTGCCAGCTCTTCCCATCCGGTACCTCCCTATCTTGACCTTGACCCCAAACACTTCACTGCTTCCATCCTCTCTCCTCCTCCTGTTCTCCGGAAGAGTTGACTACCAGTCCTTCTCTCTATCTTACCTCCTAGTCTCTTCCCATCTCACCACCCTGGCCCTTCCTGTGCCACAGACCTGGCTCTGTGCCTTGTTATGAAATCCGACACATGCTCTTTAGTCCTGGTCTTATGATCGAAACTGGGATGCCATTCTGCTGGATGCTAGGAATACGGTGTGGCTTTGGAGTAGACTGGCAGTACCCAATTCTGGTCCAAAACTCTCAGTTCTCCTCTCTGATGAAGGGGTACGCAAAGGAAATAATGGGGAGCCAGCCAACACAAAGTGTAATGATCAACCGTGGCTTAAGCTCAGGGGAGCGTTCTGGCAAAGCTGGGCAAACCCTTCGAGAGCACTCCTGCTCCCTGCACCAGTAAGAGGTAGTTGCTCAGACTAAAGGAAATTGTGAGGCCTGCTCAGCGCACCTCCCATCCCACCCCACCTGATTCTCCTCCAGCCCAGGCCTCACCACTGACAGGGAGAAAGGCTGACCTACCACACCACCTCTCTTGACCTGGGTGGGGGGGTGCTGCCAAGTGTGGCAGCAGGCTGGCGCAGGCTGGCGGCAGCCCCGGCCAAGCAGCACAGGAGAGCATCTGGGCAGAAAGCAGACCCCGCTCTGCTTGCTGCCGACGGCCAGGAGATCCAGGAGAGAGACCCGCAGCCCTGAACACTGACCTCTTCGTGCCCTTTGGCGCCACTCACTCTCGCTAGCAGATGTAGCTCCATCAGCTCTTGAAACTGAGCGCTAAAAGCAGCCCTGCTCTTTCTTAGGGATGAGCTAAGATTTGCTGGGGAAAAATGAAGAGAGACCTGGAATCCTTCCCAGGAAGCCAGCATCATTCTTGAAATGAACTTTGCTCTAGACGGCCTGCTCTTCTCGTTTTGTCCTGCCTCCTTGACCAACCTTCTCAGCCTCCTCTGCCTGCCCCCTGAGTCACAGATGTTAAAAACTTGAGTCCATCAAGAATCACCCAGGGTGCTTGACAAAGTCAGAGCCCTCGGTTCCCTCAGACCCGTGTAATCTGACTCCCTGGAGATAGAGCATGCGGGGGGGGGGGGGGGGGGGGGGGGGGGGGGGGGGGGGGGGGGG
>PVJD01012976.1:0-36737 GCA_004026545.1 Mormoops blainvillei | reverse complement strand
GAAATATGTCATTGGTATTTTAATACAGATTGCATTGAATCTATAAACTGATTTGGGTAGTATGGACATTTTGATGATATTAATTCTTCCAATCCATGAACACGGTATATGCTTCCATTTATTTGTGTCTTCCTTAATTTCTTTCTTCAGTGTTGTGTAGTTTTCTGAGTACAGGCCTTTTACTTCCTTGGTTAACTTTATTCCTAGGTACTTTATTTTTCTTGTTGTTATAGCAAATGGAATTTTTTTCCTGATTTCTGATTCTGATATTTCATTGCTGATATACAAAAATGTCTTTGATTTCTGAATATTGACTTTGTATCCTGCTGTGAATTTTGCCAAATTCACTTATTAAGTTGAATAGTTTTTCAGTAGAGACTGCAGGGTTTTCTGTGTACACTATCATGTCATCTGCAAACAAAGACAGTTTTACTTCCTCCTTTCCAATTTGGGTGCCTTTTATTTCTTTTTCTTGTCTGATGGTTGTGGCCAAGACTTCCGATACTGTGTTGAATAGAAGTGGTGAAAGTGGACATCCTTGTCTTATCCCTGATCTTAGTGGGAAAGCTTTTAGTTTTTGCCCGTTGAGTATGATGTTGACTGCAGGTTTTTCATATAAGGCCTTTATTATGTTGACATATGCCTCCTTTATTCCCACTCTGCTGAGTGTTTTTTATCATAAATGGGTGCTTACCTTATCAAATGCTTTTTCCATACCTATTGATATGATCACATGATTTTTGTCTCTCCTTTTATTTATGTGATGTATTATGTTTATTGATTTGTGAATATTATACCATCCTTGCATCCCTGGGATGAATCCCATTTGATCATGGTGTATGATCTTTTTAATGTATTGCTGGATGCCATTTACCAATATTTTGTTGAGGATTTTAGCATCTATGTTCATCAACAATATTGACCTGTAGTTTTTTTTCTTTCTTTGTTGTATCTTTATCTGGTTTTGGGATTAGGATGATGCTGGCCTAATAAAAAGAGTTTGGGAGTCTTCATTGTATTGGGCTTTTTGGAATAGTCTGAGAAGGGCAGGGGTTAGCTCTTCCTGAAATGTTTTATAAAATTCTCCTGTGAAAACATCTGGTCCAGGGCTTTTTTGTGCTGGGAGTTTTTTTTAAATTACTGATTCAATTTCACTAGCTGTTATTGGTCAGTTCAGGCTTTCTGCTTCTTCTTCATTCAGTTTTGGAAGATTATATTTTTCTAGAAACTTGTCCATTTCACCCAGGTTTTCAAAATCTTGATAGTTGTTTGTAGTAATTTCTTATAATCCTTTGTATTTCTGTGGTATCAGTTGTAATTTCTCCTCTTTCATTTCTGATTTTATTTATTTGGGTCCTCCCCCTTTTTTTCTTGATGATTCTGCTTAAAGACTTGTTGATTTTTTTTTTATCTTTTCAAAGAACCAGCTCCTGGATTTATTGATCCTTTGAAATGTTCTTTTAGTCTCTATGTCATTCAGTTCTGCTCTGATCTTGATTATTTCCTTCCTTCTGCTCATTCTGGGCTCTTTGTTGTCGTTTCTCCAGTTCTTGTAGATGTAGGGTTAGGTTGTTTATTTGAAATGTTTCTATCTTTTTTAGGTAGGTCTGTATCACTATGAGTTTTCCTTTCAGGACTGCCTTCTCTGTGTCCCATAGGTTTTGGATTGTTGTATGTTCATTTTCATTTGTTTACAGAAACATATTGATTTCTTCCTTGATCTCATTATTGACCCATTTATTCTTTAATAGCATTCTATTCAGTCTCCACGAGTTTGGATATTTTTGGCTTTTTCCTTGAGGTTGGTTTCTAGTTTTAAGCCTTGTGTTCTGAGAAAATGCTTGACATGATTTCAATTTTCTTAAATTTGTTGAGGCTTGTTTTGTGTCCTATCATGTGGTCCATCTTTGAAAATGTTCCATGTCCATTTGAAAAGAATGTGTATTTTGCTTCTTTGGAATGAAAGGTTCTCTCTCTATATATATATCAGTTAAGTCTATTTAATCTAATGCATCATTCAGTTCCACAGTATCCTCGTTAATATTTTGTTTGGAAGATCTATCCATTGTTGACAGTGGGGTGTTAAAATCCCCTACTATAAGTGTGTTGTTGTCTATATCTTTCTTGAAGTCCTCCAGGATTTTCCTTATACATTTGGGTGCTCCAATGTTGGATGCATATAGATTTACAATGTTTATGTCTTCTTGGTGGACTCTTCCTTTGAGTATTATGAAGTGTCCTTCTAGGTCTCTTTTTATGGCCTTTGCTTTGAAGTCTATTTTGTCTGATATAAGTATTGCTACACCAGCTTTTTTTCCTGCCCATTTACTTGGAATATTTTTTTCCAACCCTTTACTTTTAGTCTGTGTAGGTCTTTTGTTCTGAGGTGGGTCTCTTGTAGGCAGCATATGTGTGGGTCGTTTTCTTATCCATTCAGCTACTCTATGTCTTTTAACTGGAGCATTAAATCCATTTACATTTAGTTATTATTGATAGGTACTTATTCATTTTTTCCCTTTCTACCTGTGTTCCCCTCTTTCTCATTCTTTTTCTTCATCTTCTTAAAGCAGTCCCTTTAGCATATCTTGTAATGCTGGTTTGGTACAGATAGGTTCTTTTAACCTTCTTTTGTCTGGAAAACTCCTTATTTCACCTTCCATTTTAACTGGGGGTCTTGCTGGGTAGAGTAGTCTTGGTTGCAGGCCTTTGCTTTTCAGGACTTGGAATATTTCTTGCCATACCCTGGCTTATAGCGTTTCTGTGGAGAAGTCAGCTGCTAGCCTTATCGGGATAGCCTCCCTTGTATGTTACTTCCTGTTTCTCCCTTGCTGTCTTTAAGATTCTCTCTTTGTCTTTGATATCTGCCATTTTAATTATGATGTGTCTTGGAGTGGGTCTCTTTGGGTTCCTCTTGATTGGGACCCTCTGTGTTCCTGAACTTGTGTGACTTTTTCTCTCCTCAAATTAGGGAAGTTTAACATCATTACTTTTTCAAACAGGTTTTCTGTCCCTCACTCCTCTTCTTCTCCTTGTGGTATTCTTTTTATATGGATATTATTACATTTCATGTTGTCCTGCATTTCCCCTAACCCCTCTTCATTCTTTTTGGGCCTTTTTTCATTTTCTTGCTCTTTCTGGGAGTTATTTCCTACCATGTCTATCAACTCGCTCATTCAATCCTCTGCTTCATCTTGCCTGCTTTTGATTCCTTCTACTGTGTTCTCCAATTCAGAAATTGTATTCTTCATTTCCTCTTGGTTCTTGTTGATAGTTTCTATGTCCTTTTTTTGTGCTGATATAGTTTGCAGTAAGTTCCTTGTGGTTTCCTTGTACTTTTTGGTAATGCTCGCTGAGCTCACTGAGTTCATTGAGGTTCCTTATAACTATTGTTTTGAACTCAATATCTGATAGTTTACTTGCCTCTATTTCATTTAGTTGTCTTTCTGAGGATTCCTCCTTTCCTTTTGATTGGGGTGTTTCTTTGTCTTCCCATTATTTGGCTGCCAGAGCAAAACCACAAAGCCCAGGAAACAAACCAACGTCCACAAAAATAACCTCCTCCTACAATCCCACTATCAACAACAAATGAGCCAGTATCAATAAGGCTGTAGAGAGATTAAGACTGTTATAAGAAAGTAGAGAAATAGACTATAGTATAAAATCTAGAAACTTAGTATGCACTAACTTGATAGATAAGAAATGAATGTTAAAAAGTTATGTAGGAAAGAAAATATTGTGAATTATGGGGGAGACCACAGTGGATTTCGTCTCAGTAGCCTCTAGTATTTACTGCTGTTTTTTCTTTCTGGATCCACCCCTGGTGATGTCAGGTGCTGACCCCGTCTGATCTTAGACAACCTGTTTGAGACTTCCAGGAATCTACTGTCTGTGGCTGTCTCCTTAAGTTGTTAATCTAGTCACTCTGCACTTGGCCATCAGGTTTAAGCACCATAGGGCGGGGCAGAATCCCTCCTGGGGTAGGGACTAATGTTTCCCCTCAGTCTGCTGCTGCTCAGAGGGGAGTGGTCTGTGAGAGCTTGATGGCTGCTGACTTATGGGGGATGTCTCCGTGCACTGGGATCCAGGCAGCTACTCTCTCAGTTCTCTCCCCAAAGTCTCTGTCCCCAGTCTCTCTCTAAGCGTCTCTAGTCCACTGTGCCCCGCCTTTGCAGGGGTCTACTCTCTGTGGCTGCCATTCTGCACTCAGCAGCTAGGCTTAAGCACCACAGGGTCAGGGCAGAGTCTCTCCTGGGGGCGGGGCTATAGTTTCCTCTCAGGCTGCCACTCAGGGGAGTCATCTTCCTGAGCCAGATGGCTGTTGCGTGTGGGGGATGACTCAGCACTGGGATCCTGGTGCCTCCTTTCTCAACTCGTTCCCCAAAGCCTCTGTCCCTAGTCTCTCCTCATGCGTCTCTGGCCCACTCTGCCCCCGCCTCTGCCGGAGCCCAGAGTAAATGGCTGAAAGTGAAAATTTATGTGTTGGTCCCTTAAACATCTCTTTCAGTCTCCAGCAGCTTGTCTCTGGCAGAGAGCAACCTGATGCTTTCCACAGCTGGTTGTTATCTGTGTACTTTTTGGGCTCTGGTGTACGCTGGGAGCCCCAGCTTATGGTTTAGACCTCACTCTTCTCAGGGGGATCCAGCTGGCCACTTAAATATCCCTCTGACACTGCCACCCAAGGGTGCCCAGCCAGCCCTCTCACGTCTCCACCACACTCCTTACCAGTCAGGTTGTGCCGAACTGATTCTTCTGTCTGTCCTAGATTATAAGGCTTCTCTCTCACTATTGTTCAGTTGTTCATTCTGGGTGATTTCTCCACAGTTTAGTTGTAATTCCAGACTGGTCCTGAGAGAAGGTCAGTGTGACTTCCATTCACTCCTCTGCCATCTTGCCCTGTTCTGAGAGACCACCTTGTTTGTTAAGTCTAACCGTCAAAATAGTTAGAAAGAAAACAAAGTACAACATATTTATAACTATTGGTCTATTAGAGTGATATACCCTATTGGGAGGGTGTTTTATGTTTATAGAATAAAATAATTACTACTCAAAGAACTCTTAAAAGTTACTCAAAAAATGAGTTATACATGAATAAAATGATTTCTTAGGTAAACTAGAAATTTGAAATCATAATGTTAATAAATGAATATTAATCCTTAAAAAACAAATAAATCTGAATGGCCAGTTCTGTATGTAAAGCTATCTTTGATGGCAATAATGTTTAATAGGAATTATTAAAGTTTAAAGAATTATAATAAAAAACAATAGAGCATGCATCGTCCCTTTTATTTTTATATTACTGAATTGAACCTTCATAATTTTATTACTTTGGATATAGCTTTGTACATGTTGAATGTACAAAGGCCAAAGGAACAGTGGTTTACAATGACAGGAATGTGTTTCTCTCTCCCCTAACATTTTAAGCAGCCCAGGAAGATATCTGGCAGCTTCACAGTGTCAGGAACCAGAGTCCATGTCATCCTACCATCCATAATTTATTGCTTTTATTCCATGTTCTCAGATGGTTTGCCCAGATCTCACCACCATTTCCATCTTCAGCCAGCAGAAATAAGAAGGAAACACACATCTTCTGTTTACAGGGCTTGCCTGGTGGTAGCAATCAGCACTTCCCTCACATCTTTATGATTTCCTTTCTAGCCTCCAGAGTTAAACCATAATCTATTTATTTTCAGTCTTTCTTAGTTTTTAATTAATAGGTTTATGTCTACCACTTAAATTGTATCCTTAGTTCTTCAAATGCAGTAATTTCACTATTATTCCAACTCTCCCAATATTTTTTAATTTTCAGTGATAATTTTTGTTTCAACTGATGTTTTTTACTTTAAGATTTTAAATTGATTTTCATATCTTCACATTTTACTTATTATTACCTGATTTTTAGAAGAATAGTTTATTATTCTACTTCATGGATATAATTTCTTTATCTGACTGTCCTGAGCATAATTGCTTTAAAGTCTTTTTCAGAATGTACAAGTTTATCCAGAATCAATTTATTTTCTGATTGTTAACTTTGGAAGCTGTTTTTTGTTGTTGTTGTTGTTGTTGTGTTTTCTGTTTGTTTTTTCGTTGTTAAATTCCTCGATTTATTTTGGAATTTTGATTTGTAGGCCAATTTTATGTGTGACATTTCCCTCTTATCATTCATTCTGTGTTGACCCCTTGCTGTCTAAGGGGTTTGCGATGGCTCCATCCTCCTTCATTACAAAGTCTGAATGGGCTGGCTCTGCCCTTTGATAAGACAGATGTAGTCAGAGATGTAGGGGGGAGCTTGCCTCAGTTTCTGATTAAGAGGTTGTGTCTATGTCCATTTACCTCCACAGATACAGAGTATTTTATGTGCTGTTTCATCAGGCAACATTTTCAATATATATACATTTTCTTGAGTCAGAGAGCCCCAGCCTGATTTCAAGCAGCGAGCCTATTCCATCCTCTCAATTTATGTGACATACTTTTAGTCCTATTTACCCTTCAGGAGCTGGATCTTTTTGTCAACTTTATGTTCACATTCCTGCAGTGCAGTGGCCAATGACTTCGCTCCCTGCTTGTTGTTTTATATTATGTCCTGCTATTCGTTTAGGGAGATGTGTATCCCCACGGAGATATTTGGACCATAAAAAAATCTGACAATATAGGCAGACGTTTTTGTGTTTAACTAAAATTTGTTTCCTCTATTTCTAGGGCACAAAACTAGACTACATTTTTAGCTTCCTTTGCATTAGGTTTGGCCATATAACTGATTTATGGCCAGGGAATATGGGCAGAAGTGATACATGACATTTCTAGGTCTTCTCAGAAAATCTCCCATGCCATGTTCTATGCTGTTGTTTTCTCCTGGTCATTGGCAAGATATGAAGGACTCTGAGATCTGAAGAGATGAAGGAACCTCGAAATGGAAGGAGCTTGGGTCCCTGAATCTTTGTGTAGAAGGCAGCCCTCTGGGTGCCTGGTCGAAATTTATCTGAGTGAAAAATAAATTTGTATTGTATTACACTACTGAGATTTCAATTTGTCTGTTAGAGCAGTTGGCATTTCCTTTAACAATGCAAAATGTCATTCTAATTTTGTTTTTATATTCGCATATTTTTAATTTTCTATCTTTCTATTTTATATATCATTGCTATGTATTTGGAAGACAAGAGATTTAGTGTATAAGGGTATGTTCACCACATTTCTGATTATGCTTTTGAGTAATCTCCACATAACATTTTCTAATCCCAATCAAGACAAGTATCAGTCACATAGAAATGTGAAATGCTGCCCTCACTGAAAACTCATAGTAATGTTTCTGTGAATTTTATCACCATCACTGCAGCAACACATTGCACTCGGAGCAAGGCGTAACTGTTAGTAGCTCTTGATTCATTTGCTGCTATTTTAGGGAGCACCAAGTAACAGACTCTTCCACACAAATCCATCAGTCTCAAACTGCTTGACTGAAGACATGTTTTTGCCAACCCATTTAACATATGCTATTGCGAGGCCAGTAGCTAGTCCTGTGGTAAAGCCCCCACAGTACGGTTTGTCTGAATACAGCAGGCACTCCCCATGCATAGTTAATGAACTTGCCTTTAAACCAAACCATTCCATAGTAGGGGAAAAAACCTGCCCATTTCCTTAGAAATATAAAGAAGTCTGAGTCATCTTGACCGCTCTCAGGATGGTTTTTCCCTTGTGACTATAACATACGCCTGTTCTTCCTTTGACGCATGGTAGTATCTCAAGAGCATACTAAATGTGTTATTCAAGATTTCTGCTTAGAGATGACAGCAGAAGCAAATGCCTCTGCCTGTCAAGTCTGATTCTATCACAGAGCATCTCCTGCTGGGGTCTTTGAATTCAGGCTCCTTCCTCGCAGCCGTCATCTCGTATATTTGCTTCAAACCGTTGTTGGCATCATTGCATTGCTTCCTCATAGCAATTATGCAGGCCATTTTATTCTGGGTCCTTCCCGCCATAGGTGCTGCTAAGGTTAAAACAGGATAAATGCCTGTAAGAGGTTTCCCGCAATCGTCTCTTTGCATTTTTCTTAATGATTTTTATTTATTGTTACTTTTTGCACCTCCTTTTTCTTTGAGTTTCCCACTGCCTTCCTTTCCTAATTGTTTTTGGCAGTCCTTCATTTCTTTATGTCAATTCTAGAGAAAGGATTTTCAAAATCTTCCTTAAAGCCCACTTCCCTGGGATGTAGCTGCAGACCACAGTTTTTGCTTCAGGGGACTCTGATTAGGGTAGAATTGCTCTAAGGAGTCTGTGCTTTTGTGTTCACATGGACTTTTCTGGGAAGCAAGTACATAAATTTTATTAGAATCTCAAAGTCAACTCAGACCAAAGAAGTTCAAGGACTATTATTACCGTCAAATTTGTTTTTTACTGCAACATCCTGGAAGTGGGGTGGGGGTGGGAAGAAGGCCTTTAGGACCAGTTATTCTAGTTTACAACAAATTTTGTCTTTGGTGGGTGCTTTTGTCAACCTCAACAGTAGCAATGACAGATGCAAATCAAAAGCATTGAACTTTCATAAATTTTATACCAAAGGGAAAAAAATTAAGAGCAAGGTTAAAGACTTAAGACTATATAATTCCTTTTCTGTTTCAATTGCAATAAAATCTCTTTAATTTTGAATTAAGTGGCAGGATTAGAGGACAGGTCAAGTGCAATGGAGTGAAAAACTATCTTTGAAAAGCTCAGTCTGAATTATTTTAAAATTCTAATTACAAACTTAAAGTATAATTATAATCATTTTATTACATGCATTGTATAAATTTAAAATACAAATGGTCACTAATAAAGGAAAGTGAGAGAAGGTAATGAAGAGATTACAATTCAAAGTAATGATATTAATCAGTCCTAAACCTTCAGTAAATTAATATAAAAAAGTGAGTTTCTTCTAAGAAACTTTTATTAAAGAAACTTTTGTAAAGTCTTAGAACTCTTCTACCACTAACTTTATGAAAGGTTACCCCACTTTCCTCCCAAACGGCTAATTCAACTTCTCCTATATGATAATATGTTCATTTTCCATTTCCATGACTTTTTGGGGGTTTGGCCTTAATGTATGTCCTCACAGCTCCCTATTTTGCTTCTTCCCTCTGAGCATTTATTACTGGCTCCCTCAAGTCATCATTACAAAGTGTTTGATCATTTTTGGTGGCCTGGGAACTAGACAGAACTTGCATCCTACTGATGATACATAAGCTGCTGTGGTCCAAGCTTAGTCATGGGCCAATGTTTCTCCAGGGACCATTGCCTTGCTCGACACTCTCTGCAATCAGCATTTCTTACTGTGAGCCCAGCTGGCCACTCTCTCTCCCTGTCTTCACTCTGTGAGCCTTGCCTTACAGAGCTTTCTCAGTAAGCCTGCAAGGAAGCTCCAGCAGCAGCAGAGGCCCAAGACACTTCGTACAGAGAGAAGGAAACCTCTGAAAGCCCCAGATTCTATTTAGCCACACGGTTTGCTCCCATTCCCTGATCAAATAGTTTAATAGGAATTGCTGACGTGTGGTAAAATTATTTTTATTCTCCTTTTATTCTTTCTAGAATTTGTTATCTGTTGAGCAACATCATCATCAAAAGTCAGAAATCCCTTAAAAAGAAGAAGAGGCGAAGGGCCAGTGAATCCATGAAGTGAATAATCAGCCCTGAACAGTCAGAATTAAGAGTGTACAGTAAACAACTCCCTACGCACCCCATGCCCGGTCCCTTCCCTGGGGGGCATACAGCAAGACCCAGCCAAAAACCGTCTCCGCTGGAGACCCGAGAGAAGATTTCCTTCTGCACTCAACCTGCCCGCCAACCCTATGTGCATTCAGGACTACAAATAATTCCTCTTGAGCTCAGACATATCTTTCCTCACATTGAGTGAATTTTCTGGACTTGAATGTGAATGTGACCCATTGGCTCAGAGTTTGCATAAGCACTGCTTCGTGTCTCTCTGAGTTTGCTTCAGTGAACAGATCTCACATCTGCTGGCAGAGCCAGGCGGTGGCACTCAGAGACAGGGGCATTTGAAATCACATTTTTTGGCTCATTAAAGCCATTCTACCAATGTTGCTCCCCATGTCATTCAACCTATTTTCAAGCCGTTTTCTCAATGGTGCACTTCAGGGAGGTTGGGCATAGATTTTGCAAAGAACTGGATCATGTCCATAAGTCTCATCAAAGCCAGTTTATTCTCAGGCCCTGGCAACCTTTGAATAGCTCTTCCACCTTTGCAGGCTCCCACACAAAGCCTGCTCTGCACAGTTTGCCCATGAACCAAGATGTTTATTTCAACTTGTTTCTGAAGTCATGGATGGCATGATGTTGCTCCCAATGAGGGAGCAGGATCTGTTTCCACCTCACAGCACACAACCCCCACAAATACGTGCAAATCCAAAGATCTGTTCGAATATCTTCCCTACTCCAGCCAATCAGAGAAGTGATAGAGGCACAGAGTGATGGGAAGCACCAGAAAAAATGCCTGACCCGAGCTTTTATTATTGATTATATTGGCTTACCGAAGTTGTTGAACCCAAGTCTGAAAAGAAATGACTTACTTGGTTGGTAGACTGAAAAAGCAGTGATTTTTCTCTTCTTTTTCTGTTTCAGTGTGCAGTGGATGGTGGGAAGAAGCTGGGAGGTTTGTTCAGGTCATAACTGCAGCTCTGTCTATGTGTGAGTCCCAATCTCTTCCTCTCTTAAGCGGAAGTCCTAAGGATATTTGCCCTGACAGAAAGGGTCCCATATCCAAAGCCCCTTCTCTTTATTTCCTAATATGGAGTAACAGGGCCAAGCGCACTCCTGATTAGTGCTGGAAACTTGTATCACTCTATCGACAATATACCCTGGAAAGTGTCCATCTCTTGATTTGGGTGGTGGACTGTAAATTAAGAATTAACTGCCTGGTTAAAGGAGCCAAAATGCATAATTCTTTCTTCTGTAATGACTGATAACAGAATTCAGCTTTTCTTAGAGAGCTGAGATACAAAAATAAGTCCTTAGGGCAATTAGGCAGGAATGAAATAAGGATATCGAAAGGCGAGAGTCAAACTATCTCTATGTTCAGGTGACATAATCTTAGATATATAAAATCCTAAGGATTCCACTATAAAAAACTGTTAAGGTTAGTAGATAAGCTCAGCAAGGTTGCAGGATAAACGATCGAAGTAGAAAAACCAATTATATTTCCATGCGGCAGCAATGAACAAACCAAGAAAAATTAAGAAAAGAATTTTATTTACAATAACATTATAAAGATTAAAATACTTAGGAATAAATTTAACCAAAAAGTAATAAAACCAACACTCTAAAAACTATAAAACATTATTGAAAGAAATTAAATTAGACATAAAAAGCAGAAAGACACTCATGTTCATAAATCAAAAGCCTTAATATTGTTAAGATGACAATATTCCCAAATTGATGGAAAGTGTCAGTGCATTCCCTATCCGAATCCCAACCAACTGATTTGCAGAAATTGAAAAGCTAATCCTAAAATTTGTGAAATTCAAACTAGTTTTGAAAAAAAAACTTAATGTGGAGGAGTCACATTTCCCAACTTCAACACTTATTACAAAGCTACAGAAACCAAGATAGTTTGGTACTGGCATAAAGGCAAACATATAGGTGGACAGAATATAGCCCAGAAATAAATCCTCATATTTATAGGCTTTGACTTTCAACAAAATGCCAAGACCATCATATGGGGAAAGAATATTCTTTATAAAATATGATTCTGAGACAACGGACATACACAAGAAAAATTTTTTAAAAATTAAAGGATTTGGACCCCACCTCAACCATATGCAAATAAGAATGGATCAAAAAACTAAATGTAATAGCTAAAACTATAAAACTCTTAGGAGAAAAGATAGATGTAAATTTTTGTGAACTGGGGCTGGGCAATAGTTTCTTGGATATGACACCAAAAGCAAAAGCAATTTAAAAAGTAGATAAACTAGATATAATTGAATTTTAAAACTCTTGTGTTCCAAAGGATATCATCAAGAAAGTATAAAGACAAACTCACGGAATGAGAGAATTTTTTTTGCAAATGATATATCTGATGAGAGATCTGTATCTACAAAATATAAAGAACTATTACAGCTCAACAACAAAAGACAAACCAATTAAAAAATGGACAATAAATGTCAATAGACATGTCTCCAGAGAAGATGTACATGTGGTCAAAAAGCACCTGAAAATATGCTCAATATAATTAGCCATCAGGAATGCAAATCAAAACCATAGTTGAACACCACTTAACATCCACTAAGATAGCTATAATCAAAAACAAAAAAATTACACACATGAAAACTAACAAGTTTTGTCAAGAAAGTAGAAAAAATCGGAACCCTCATACACTGCTGGTTGGAATGTGAAATGATACAGCTATTTTGGAAAGAGTCCGGCAGTTCCTCAAATGGTTAAACATAGAGTTACCGCGAGACCCAGCAACTCCACTCTCAGCTGTGTACCCCAGGGAATCGATAACAAGTCCACATGAAAATTTATACACCGATGTTCACAACATTGTTCGTAATGGCTAAAGGCGGAAACGATCCAAATGTCCATCAGTGAATGTACTAGTTAGGGTTCTGCAGAGAACAGAACCAATAGGATGTACCATATTTTGCCGTGTATAATGCACGATTTTTTGCCCAAATTTTTGAAGGAGAAATGAGGATGCATGTTATACGTGGGTAGTACTAATTCCATATCTATATAAATGTTTTTAATTATTTTATTTATGCTTATGTGTTAAAAGTGTAACTCTAGAAAGCACTAATGATATCTGTATGCAAAATAGTACCCTGGAATACGATAATTGATTTTGTTTCTAAATATAAATAAATAAAAATTGAATTAAAAAATTAAAACAAAAATTTTTTTCCTGAAAGTTTGGGCCAAAAACGTGGGTGTGCACTATACACATTGAATACGACAAAATATGGTCTATATGTGTATATATGTATACATAAGAGACTTGTTGTAGAAATTGACTCAAGTGGTTATGGAGGTTGAAAAGTCCCACAATCTGCTCTTCCAAGGCTGCAGACACAGAAAATCCAGTGGTATAAGTCAGTCTAGGGCTGAAGACCGGGGAACTGGGAATCCCGCTGGTATGAGTCCCAGGGTCTGAAGGCCCAAGAATCAGAAGCTTTAGTGTCTGAGAACAGGAGAGGATGGCATCCCGGCTCAAGAAGAAAGGGAGAAAATTTACCCTCCTCTACCTTTTACTCTACCCTGGCCCTCAGTGGATTGGATGAGGCCCACCACAGGGGTAAGGGTGAATCTTCATTACTCAGTCTACTGATTCAGATGCTAATCTCTTCTGGAAACATCTTCACTGACACACCCACAAATAATGTTTTACCTGCTCTCTGGTCAGCTTTTGGTCCAGTCAAGTTGACATATAAAATTAGCCACCACAATGACTCTAGATAGAGTTAGAATCAATAGGCTGGCATAGTCAACATTCTGGTAGGGCTCTTTCTTCCTTCAAAAATGTCCTAGCAAGGGCATCTATAAACCTAAGGAACTAAGCAGGGTGGTGGTAAAGGAACCACAATCAACTCAGAAATCCCAAGGACTGGATCCTCTGAAGCTAGGGGGAAAGGGACAAGGGGCCACTGCAGAGGGCAATCACTTTTGAGCCTATACTCTTCAAAGGGTAACTGGAAGAATGAATGAGCTCATGTTTTAAAATGGAATGGAATTGTCCAGCAGAAAAACATCATGGCACACTCATGATCTTCAGTATCAACCTGTCCTTGCAAGCACAGTGAGGATCGAGCTGCTGGCTGACACTAGGTCCTGCAAGTGTTAGGTTGAACCAGATGAAGTTGCTATGGTTGCAGCTCAAAAACGGCTGCATATCGACAATTACATATGGTCCAGGCTAACACGCACTGTGTTGATGAGGACAGGGGAGGTAACGGGACGTTGCTGCACCTTGGTTTCCCTGTTCGGGGGCCTGTCGTTTGATATTTCTAGCTCAATCATGACTTTGGGCAAGATTCTGGTAGCTCCTTGCCATGGCAGGAAGCTGGCCACAGGTAAATACACCTGCATGCTCCTGTTCTCAGCCAGAATGTGTGCAATATTTACAACAAGATCTTTCTGGCATAGCTTAGCCTCCAAAAGATCAGCTCAACCTTGTTGAGAATGTATCTGATTACAAGTCCCCTGCCTGTGTCTCATGCATTTTAAAGCTGAAGGAAACCTCACAGATCATCCACCCTAGATCCTCATGTTACAGAGAAGGCAACGAAGGGCCGGGCAGGTGAAGTTCAAAGATAGTGGAAGACCTTTGAAGGTCTCACCCCACATCGAATATTAAATGTTAAAATGCACTTAGTTTAAATTTAATTTTTACTCTAAAAAATTGACAAGATTCTTAACATCTTGCTTTATATATCATTTGACACGTCATTTATAATTAACAATGATTTTTCAGCCTATTGGGAATTCTTATAAAGTGAGAAAATCTAACCCAATAAACTCCTTTTTGAATGAATGGATTTTAAATGTATATAAATCCATTCCAGTATACACTTAAGTGTATATATATAATTTATGTATATATTATAAATATATGCTTAAAAATTAGTAAACTATACACAATAATACATTTTCATAGACTGTGTTTTTCAGTTTGGCAATTTTCTCTTTTGGATATGAGGGTGATTTTTTTTTCCCAGTCCTGAACAATTTTTTTAGATTCTTAAAAAGCTCATGAGAGTGGATACTGCACTTTATCACATAATAGAGAAAGTGCCTGAGTGAGGTGACTAGCCCAGGATGACATGGTTAGAGGTGGTAGAGCCAGAACTGGACATCAGGGGTTCTTTTCACCTTCAAGCAGTTGCTCCTTCTACTAGTTCTATGTGTGGCATGAATGCTGTTTGTACAAGGTCAGCGGCAACCACATCGTATTTGAATATTCTTAGCCCCTTCTATGTCTGAAAAAACCTCCTGGTTTGTAGAGAGAATGGTCACATTTTTAGCTTGCAAAAGCCAAAGTTGATGTTTTCTGTTCTCGTGTTTTGTTCTCAAGGCTCCGACTAGCAAGCATGGACAACAAATGCTTGCTGGGCCCCACTTCCTGTATGGTTCCCCAGCTCCCTGGAGACTTGAATCTCAAATAAATGTTTCTGTCAGGAGGCTGAGCTCCCAGCTGCGCAAATTGGTCACAGATGTAATTGCATTTGCCCTCTGCCCTGGAGGAAAACATGCCTGTGGCTGGGGGTTTAGACGTCTGAGAATGAAAGACATTACTCCTGACTCTGAGTAATAGCCGTGAAGCCCAAAATAAACTGCCACAGAGACATGTCGCAGTGTTGCCAGATGTATAAGATGGTTGCTAGCCAGACTCCAGGCCTGGACAGTCAGTTACCAAACTGGGGCTGTTTCATTGGCCAGTTGGACACAGTAAAGAATCAGGTTTCTCCAATGGCTCCCCTTACCTGCACACATGACTCCAACCACCCTTGACCCTTCCCTAAAGCCCACAGGACCTCTGCAAACAGCTCCAATTCCAAGTTTCTTAAACAGCAGGCAAAGACAGACCACTCCGTCAACACTGCCCATGCTGCAACCGCTAGTCTGATAAAAGTAGACATGGTGACTTGTAGCTGAGCCCCGCCAGGTACCTTAAGATCCTAACACAAGGCTGGTTTAACCAAACAACATTTCAGTAGTTCCTGGCACAGAAATTGGACCACAGCGAGTTCAACAAGAGGTGGTGAGGCGGAGTTAGACCAATTCCTGGGGCATTTGCAGTCCTGGACATAGGAGGCTGTCCAGGATGGAGGATCAGAGCCAGCCTGTACTTTGCTACGATGGAAAAAGGGAAAAACATTTACCTGACAATCCCTGAAAATACTGCAAAAGGATCTTACATCATGACACTTTCCCAAGCTAGCTTTCTAGAGATCATGGACCTGGCAAGCGGGCCTTTTGTTTAGGACCAAACCTTCAGGAAAAAGCAAACTGTTCAACCGAAGATTGGTTGAATGAACTTTTCAACAAATCATGGGACTTTGCTATTTCTGGAATGTTCACTCTCATCAGAAAACTGGCGAACAGATACGTGCTGTAAGCAGTGGGGCAGAATGGGACTGTCTTGAGCCACCTACTGTGAGGTGTCACGGCTGAGAGAGCTAGCGCTGAGGTCAGGCTGTATGGCTTTGAGTTCATAGTCGATCTACCAGATTTGTGACTTAGAGATTTAATCTCATCAGTGCCTCAGCTTCTTCATTTATAAAATGGGAATAGTAAAAGTTCGCACTTCAGAGAGTTTCTGGGAGACTATCAAGATAATTCATGTAAAATGCTTTGGCGAGAACCTGACATAGGCGGGTGCGGGGGAGAGAGAGAACGTTTGTTGAGCGCCTATGCTTTTTGTGCTACAGGCACTTTGCCTTGCACCTTATCTGCATATTTTTATGTAATGCTCACAAAAACACTAAGTAACAGGTAGGTCTATTTATTATCCTTATATAATGGAAGAAGAAACCAATATTCAGCAAGATGACATAAATTTGCCTAGTGTCATGCTGGCGGTATGTAGCAGGGTCAGGATTCGAGCTTCTATCTGTTTAACTCTCAGACCCCAACCATGTCATATGCTGTCTATGTCCTCAGCCTCCCAGTTGGCGTACGGCTTTCCCAGGAGGAGAAATGCACAGGCTGTGGTTATTCAGGGGAATTCATTTCTGGCCTCTCAATTTCCACCGGTCCTCCAAGAACATGCCTGCCTTCAAGGCTTCCCTTTTTACCCCAGCACTTTTCCCTCTTCACCTGTCCCACATACCAGGTCCTCTCAAGGAGCATTGTCTTGGGGTGTAAGAACTTCTCAGGGTGACAAAACAAAGATAGGGAGACAATATGAATAATTGAATAACTTGGTAGTAAACTTTTTGCAGTTGAATTACCAATTTGCTTTCAGCAAAAGTGAAGGTGTACTTGGACTTATTAGCTGATGAATACATTACTAAAAGGAATTTTTGGTGAGAGATCACCGTGTGATTCTTAGCTTAGCATAGAATTCAGATTTCAAAAAACTAAGTAATGTTTATATGAATTCACATCCAAATACTTATATGAGCTAGATTTTTCACTGTGTACAGAAAGGAATAGAATTAATGTTGAAGCATGTCTCAGAGCTCTCAAAATAAGTAATGTCATTCATACATATCTGATGAATTGGGGGAAAATACTCATCTATTAATAGATGAACTTTTAACAAAAATTTTATTTTTTATATGTAGCTAGCATTTTCAAAGTATAAGAACATATGGGTTGTTTTGATTAATTGTATAATAATAATAAATTAATAATAACTCAATCTAGATTTATTTTAACATCTTAACCTTTAATCACAAAAACTTTAAAATTATTAATTTCACTCTTTTGTTGAAAAATGTAATAGGGTGATTAATAAAAGACTCTGAAGTATAAAATATATTATTATGGTAGGACATAATTCTATGGGGATGTGGAATTGAAATACAATTTCAAGGAGAAAAAAAGAGTAATTAGACATTAATGGTCATTAAAATAAGAATTTGTAATTTTTTTAATGGGGATGATTAAATGAGTGATGTTATATTTTTATTTTAAAATTGCAATACTTAAAACACATTAGACTTGACATTTCATCTTTTGCAACAACTTAAAAATTATGATAAAAACTTTTAGATGTCACTCTAAAATATGTGTAAGGAATTATACAGTATCAAAATTTCTATGATATATGAGAAAAATGTTTGAAGATGACTGATCTATATTGTGTGTGTGTGTGTAATTATTCCGCTGAGGCAACTTTTTAAGTGCATGGAAATATAGAGAAAGTCAAACCTCATTTTCTAGATCTTTATTTGTATGGAAGGGATCCCCAGTCTTTTCCTGGTGTTACAGAGTGAGTTGGTTCCCTTAAAATTCATTTGTTGAAGCCCCAAATCCCAATGTGAGAGTGTTTGGAGACAGAGCCTTTAGGGAAGTAATTAAGGCTAAATGAAGTAGTAGGGGTGGGGCCCTAACCTTATATGAGGAGAAAGAGATACCTCTCCCCTGTCTTCCCGGTACACCCAGGGGAAAGGCTATGCGAAGATGCAATGAGAAGATAGCTACCTGTGAGACAGGAAGAGTTCTCATCAGAAACCAACCCTGTCAACACCTCAAGCTGGTACTCCCAGCCTCCAGAACTGTGAGAAAATAAATGTTTAAACCACTCAGTCTATGGTATTTTGTTGTAGTAGCCCAAGCAAAATAATATACCTGGTAAGGATCCTTTAAATGATCCTTGGAAGGAAAAATTGATAATGCAAGCTGCTGATGGATGCAGGTGAGGCAGGATTATTAATCAGGTTTCAAGATCAAGATCAGCAAACAGCCTGGTGGCCAGCCTGCTGGCAAATATACAATGACTTCCGCATTGTAAGTTTTCAGTTAAAATACAGTGGGCATTCAGAGAGCTCATGGCAGGCAGAGTTGCTGGCAAAAATGTCACAGGGACTAGGAGGTGGGCAATAAAAGATGGGCGAGCTCTAGGGGTGCATTCAGGGTGGAAAGACAGTGTAAGCTGCAGCTCAGTAGTGGAGAGGCCATGACCGTGCCAACAACAGTGAGTAGACCCGCTCGCCGGGGGCAAACTTTGCCGCTGAGGAGTGATGGACTCCGCCCCTAACCCTGAGTTTCACCAGCAGAGGCTGAAGGGATCCCCGGTTGCTTTCTGCGTGAACACAATTTACTTCCCAGTTGAATTTAAATTCCATCAGGACAAGGACCCCCGACTGACTCTCTTCTTCCACCTGCTGGAACCGTCTGCTCCTCTGCACTTTCCTCTTGGCATTGAAATGATCATACCCTCCCATGTTTTATCACCTCTGCACACCCTTTATTCTTACCTATACCCTTTACAACATCATAAATGGCTGCCCGCTCCCTCAAACTCCATCCTACCAGCCCTTCATTCATCACTTCCCTCAGCCCCTTCATGGGCACCGCATAGCAGATGAATATTCTAAAAACCGCTGAATTGTAGAGTTTAAATGGTGACTTTTATGTTATATGAATTATATCTTGAAAAATTAGATGATGCTGAAAAAAATCATCCCTATGAAAGACACAACTAAGAAATAGATCAAAATACGGAATAATTATGGTTTTGTTTAGATTAAATTTTAATGTTTAGACGATTGATGTAAAAAAGTTTTATTATATTTGTTTCAATGTAAACAAAACCCATTGGTAAATAATTGAACAAAATTAGTGGGTGCACGAAAGAGATGAAAAGAATAAAGGGCATTTCTGTAGGAATGAGTCTAAGTGAAAGGAAGGAGGGTGAACCGGGGAGGGAAGCTATGAAAGCCAGGAGACAGAGCTCTCTGGGTTGGGAATAAATGCTGGCTGAATGAATAAAGTATCACAGCTTTGGATTAGGGTAAACAGGAAATTAACAGCAATTGCTTGCATTAACATTTGAACAAATTTTTACACTGCTGTGCATGCCAATGTCGCCAATTTTAAAGACTAAACCATCTTGTTTGGGATAGGAGCTTGAAAATGGAATGATGAAGGAATGCTGAAAACATATGCTGATGTCAGTTTGTACAGGCAGTGTTTGAATTAGCATTTTAATGTCATGAGAAATGTCTACAGAATGGATAAAATAAAGCTTGTGCTTCTGGGTAAAAAATATTTTACTCCTGATCAGGGGTTCTCAAACTCTCATGCTTGCGCGATCTCTCTCTCTCTCTCTCTCTCTCTCTCTCTCTCTCTCTCTCATTTGGAAATTCCTAGACCTTTCATTTTCTAAAGCGGGGCTCCTCCCAAAGCAATTACCACCAGCTTACATAAGGTAGAACAGGCTGGCCATTATATGGAAGAGATGAGTGATACCATCCTAAGAGCTTTCCCTTGTTTTCCCCCGACCGCAGAGAAAGCCTACGGGGGTGAGTGGGAACATGCTTATAAAGTTGGAACTAAAACCACATTTATGGTGTCATGCTGTAATCCCCTACTAAACACACAAAAAATGCAAATAACAATCTAATACATCGTGGAATAACAGAATTTTTTGAGCTTAAAAGGTCTTGAGAAAATATTATACACCAAGTTCCTCATTTAAAATATGGGAAATTGAATTTCTCTCCTGGGAAGATGGGGAAGAAGGCCTTTTCACTCTCCTTTCTGCTAAGTATAACTGAAAACCCTGGGCACTGTGTGCAAGACAAACATAAGAAAACTCTGGACTTTCAGTCAAGATGGCAGCATACGCAAACATGGCTCACCTCTTCACCTCATCAAAATTACAACTAAAATATAGAGCCACCATCACTCAGAACCACCAGAAATCAAGTAGAATGGAAGTCTGACCACTGCGGAAGTAAAGAAACCACATCCATCCAGACCGGTAGGAGGGGCGCAGGCACAGAGCAGGCCGGTCCCACACCCACATGTGGTGGATAAAAATTCGGGAGAGATATCTCAGGACCAAGGAGTCCCAGTCCCACATCAGGCCCTCCAGTCCAGGGTTCCAGTGCCAGGAAGGTAAATCCCCACAACATCAGGCTGCAAAAACCAGTGGGGATTCAGTCAGTGGAAGAAGCGGCTGGAGCCTCAAGCAGTTCCTTTTCAAGAACCCACACATGGACTCACCTTCTCGGACTCACTCCCTCTAAGCTCTTGAACCAGGGTAGCACCTTGAAAGGTACCAGAGGCACATTCTGAGAAACTGAAGTATCTGGCATCAAGGTAAGCAGAGGCCATTGCCCCTATTCTGAACCCTCCCCACGCAGAGCCACAAAGCCGGCAAGCTGGTGCCATATATGAGAATCCATGGATCTGGCTAACACTGTTTGCTCCACTTTAGAGATCCCCAGAGACTCCACCCACTCAATTTACAGGCCAGCCTAAGCTGTTTTTCCATAAGAATGGCTGGTCTTGGTTCCTGTTTCACAACTTCCTAAATCCTCTCAAATAAGCAACAGCTGGGCTCAGTAATCCCCAGGCCTAGCACTAGCAGCAGCTAGCCTAAATTCACAATTTGGTTTCACTTGGGAACCCCCAAGCCCAGCACAAGTAGCAGCCATCTCAGATTGTTTTATAGCTCAGGCAGGATGGCCCCAGGCAAAATATATGTGGGGGCTGAATTTGGCCTGCACCACCTGGGACACCCCAGAGCCTGCACACCCAGTGGACAACTACAGACCATGTTAGAGAACCACCACCTCCCCCTACACAGCTGATCCTCTATGGAGGGTGGGGGTTGATGGACAGTGGCCTAGGTAAATCCCTCCCATTGATCTGCCAACAACAACCAAGGCTCAACTACAAGAGGAGGGTGTGCTCGGTCAACACAAAGGGTGTACCTCGAGTACCCAGCTTGGGAGATAGGGAAGGCTGTGCCACTGGACTTAACAGGACAGCTACTACATTAGGCCACACTACCAAATCAGGGAGTTATGGCAGCTCCACCTAATACATAGAAAATAAACACATGGAGGCTGCCTAAATGAGGAGACAAAGAAACATAGCCCAAATGAAAGAAGAGATAAAAACTCCAGAAAAAGAAAGAACTAAATAAAATGGAGATAAACACTCTATAAGATGCGTAGTTCAAAACACTGCTTATAAGGATGCTCAAGGAACTTAGTGAGGACCTCAACAGCATAAAAAAGTCCAGTCAGAAATGAAGGATACACTAATTGAAATAAAGAAAAATTTACAGGGAAACAACTGTAGAGTGGATGAGCCAAGAATCACATCAATGATTTGGAACATAAGGAAGCAAAAAACAACTAATCAGAACAAGAAGAAAAAAGAATCAAAAAAAAAATGGGGATAGTATAAACAGGCTCTGGGACAACTTTAAGTGTTCCAACATTCACGTCATAGGGGTGCCAGAAGGAGAAGAGAAAGAGCAAGAAATTGGAAATCTATTTGAAAAAATAATGAAAGAAAACTTCCTTAATTTGGTGAAGGAAATAGATACACAAGTCCAGGAAGCACAGAGAATCCCAAACAAGAGGCCCACTCCATGACACAGCATAATTAAAATGCCAAAGGTTAAGGATAAAGAGACTCTTAAAAGCAACAATAGAAAAGAAGTTAGTTACTTACAGGGGAGTTCCCATAAGACTGCCAGCTGATGTCTCAAAACAAACTTTGCAGGCTAGAATGGATTAGCAAGAAAAATTCAAAGTCATGAAAAGCAGGGACCTACAGCCAGCAAAGCTATCATTTAGAATCAAAGGGCTGATAAAGAACTTCCCAGACAAGAAAAAACTAAAGGAGTTCATCATCATCAGACCATTATTATATGAAATGTTAAAGAGACTTATTTAAGAAAAAGAAGATCAAAACTATGAACAATAAAATGGCAAAAAATACATATCTATCATCGATTGAATCTAGAAAACAAAGTAAGCAAGCAAGAAGAACAGAGACAGAATCATAGGCACAGAGAACATTTTGATGGTTGCCAGATGGGAGTGGGGAGTGGGGGAATGGGGAAGGGGGGAGGGGATTAAGAAGTACAAATGGGTAGTCACAGAATAGCCATGGGGATGTGAAGTACAGTGTAGGAAATGAAATAGCCAAAGAACTTATACACATGACCCATGGACATGAACAATAGTTGGTGATTGCTTGAGGTTGGGGAGGTGCTGGGTTGAAGGGGGCTAAGTGAGGAAAATCAGGGGAAACTGTACTAACATAATCAATAAAACATAATTTAAGAAAAGAGAAAACTTTGAAAGGTAGAAAGAAGAAGGTAGACTGACAACGGCCCTCAGACCCAAAGGACCAACATGGTGGTAAGTTTTATGAGTTTTGTTTTTGTTTTTGTGACTTTTTTTTTTTTTTTGGTCTGTTTGGGTGGTTTTGCCTCATGTATCCCGGACTCAGAGTTGAAGATGCAAACAACCATGAAACTTCAACATGCACAGAGATGAAAGAAGGCAGAACGAAAGCCTACCCTCCCTAGCCAAAGAGCTGGGAAAGGGGCAAGACAGAAAACATTTAGCTAAACATTTAGCTAATAACAAGACAGAAAACATTTAGCTAATAACTGCTCTACTCCAGGCAAAAACCACAGAAAAATCTGTCGCCCCACAACCACCATGCCTACAAAGGCGAAGTGTAGACCATAGACTTCCTCTCTCACCAGGCTGTAATGAGGTATCCCATCATGTCCCCCAGAGGGGCGGTGTCAGAAAAGAGCAAGAATGGGGCCAGGACTTTCATCCCCACCAAGTAATAATCAATCATCCTCCCTGCTCACTGTGTTAATAGAAATCATACGGTGAGCTATCTACACCCACCGAGAAAAGTGTCCCCACTTCCCACTGGGGTGGTGTCAGGGGATAGTGGAGAGTCAGGATTTTTACCACCACTCACAGGTAATGAAGCCACCACACCCTTATTTCCCCATTATGTCAACAGAGGTTATATGGAGAGCAATCATAAGAGAAAAAACTCCTGCCCTCTCATCCAGGTATCTACTGATACCTGGATGAGAGGGGCCTAATGGGGAGTTGGAACTCCCACCCCCACCCAGCATTAATGAGGAGTCCCTCTCGACCATGAGAGTCAACAGAAGATGAGTGGAGAACTTGGACTTCTCCCCCAATCTGGCAGTAACAATGTGGTACCCCACCTTTCCCTGTCAGAGCAGCATCAGAAAGAAAAACAGCTAAAACAAGGTTTAAATAAAACCCAGATGTTCAAGTTTCAAACGTCATGATACTAAAGTCACCCGTGATACCAAAAATCAGAAAGATCTCAAACTGAAAGAGATAATCAGCGGATGGCAACATCAAGATAAATTGGCCATCATAAAACATTTTAATAAGCAACCAAAATATGCTTTAAACAAATGAAAAAATAGAAAGTATCAGCCCAGAAATTAAGTCTCAGAAAGAAAGAAAGAAAGAAAGAAAGAAAGAAAGAAAGAAAGAAAGAAAGAAAGAAAGAAAGAAAGAAAGAAAGAAAAGGAACAGTACACAACAACCACAATGAAAAACTCAATGGGTGGCTTCTAAAGCAAAACGGAGGGTGCATAGGAAAGAAGCGGAAGATAGAACAATAGAAATTGTTCAGTTTGAATAACAAAGACAAGAGTAGGCTGAAGACACGGAGGAGGAGGAGGAGAGAAAATGGGAAGGTGGCCTCAGCAATACTTTGAATAGCTATATAACTATCAAGCAAATTGAATTTATTTATTTTTTCCCCTGGATATAAGGGACTACTTTGTTTTTATGTTTTTTAGTACAAGCTGGTCTTCCAGAAGTTGCAGAAATCTAAATTCTCTTCAAGTGTTGAATTCTTTTCATTTTTAAATATTATTTGTTTATTTATGATTAAATCTTTATTATATTTGTCCATTACCATTCAGTCCCCTTATACCGTCCCCCAGCAATCACCACACTTTTGTCTATGTCCATGAGTCCTTCTTCTTTTTCACTCAATCCCTCAACCCCTCACCTCCCATCCCCACTAAGCTCCAAAATAAGAAATCTCCAGGCCCTGACTGTTTCCCTGGAGAATGCTACCAAACAGTTAAAAAAGAATTAATGCTAATTCTACACAATCTTTTCCAGACTAGAAGAAGAAGGACCACATCCCAGTTCATTTTATGAAACTTGCAGTACCCTGATAACAAAAGCAAAGACATTAAAACAAAAACACTTCAGACCAATATTCCTTATAAATGTGGTTGAAAAAACACTTAACAAAATACAAAAAGAATTATACAAAATTAAAAAAAGAATTATTCCAAGGATGCAAGCGTGATTCAATATTCAAAAATCAATCTCCTCCATATTAGCAGACTGATGAATAAAAACCTCATGATTTTCTTATCAATGCAGAAAAAAGCTTTGACAGAATTCAACACTCAGTCATGATGAAAGTACTTCTAAAATATAGGAATACAAAACAAGATCCTTAGCTTGATTTTTAAAAAATCTACAAAAACCTACAATTAACATTACACTTAATGGTGAAAGACTACTTTCTTTTTAAGATTGGGAACCATACAAGTATCTCTGCTATCGTTACTTTTATTCAGTATAGTGGTAGACTTCTAGCCAGTGCAATAAGAAAAGGAAAGGAAATAAAAGGTACAGAGTTCGGAAAGGAGAAATAAAATTAATCCTATTTGCAGGTGACGTTATTATCTAGGTAGAAAATTCCTAGAAATCTAATAAAAGCTTTCTAAGTTATGGTCTATCTTTTTAAAAAATCCTCACCCAAGAATATGTTTATTGATTTTTAGAGAAAGGAAAGGAGAGGGGAGAGAGAGAGAGGGAGAGAGAGAGAGGGAGAGAGAGAGAGAAACATCAATCAGCTGCCTCCCACACACCCCCGACTGGAGAGCAAACCCGCACACCAGGTACAAGCACTGACGGGATCAAATGCACAGCTTGTGGGGCCTGGGATAATGCTTGAACCAACTGTGCTACCAGGCCAGGGCTGGTCTATCTTTTTTTAAAGAAGACTGTGTGGTATTGGTGAAAGACAGACATACAGCCCTGGCTGGTGTGGCTCAGTTGGTCGGGTGCCATTCCAAGAGGCCAAATGTTGCCGGTTGGGTTGCCAGTCAGGGCACCGGCCTGGATGGCAGGTTCGGTCCCTGGTTGGGACACGTGTGAGAGGCAACCGATAGATGCTTCTCTCTCACATCGATGTTTCTCTCCCTCGCTTTCTGCCTTCCTTTCCCTCTCTCTGAAAAGAAATAAATGAAACCTTTAAAAAAAAACAGAGATCTACAGATCAATGACACAAAATAAAGAAAACAGAAATAGATAAAGGTTCAATAGTAATTCATTTTAAGAAAGTTTTTCCAACAGATAGTGCTGGAGCCATTGGATAGCCAGAGGCAAACAAACTGACTCTTGACCTAAGTCTTACACCTTACAAATATTAACTCAAAATGGATCATGGACTTAAAATATAACTGTGTAACACTTTTAGATAAAAAACATCAGAGAAAGTCTTTAGAATCTAGGGCCAGACGGAGTAATTTTAGACATGACAACAAAAGCATGATTCAAAAAAGGAAAAATTGATAAATTAGACCTTATTAAAATTCAAAACTTTTGCTCAGTGAAAGACCCATTAAGAGAATAAAAAGATAAGCTAGGGATTAAGAGAGAATATTTGCAAACCACATATCCGACAAAGGATTTCTATTTAAAATATATGAAGAGCCATACAATGGTTTTAATGAAATGTACCCAAGGAGAAAAAAAAGGGAGAGATGGACAGACATTTCACTGAAGAAGATATACAGATGGGAAATAAACGTATGAAAACATGTTCAGCATCATTAGCCATTAGAAAAATGCAAACCAAAACCACAGGTAGGTCACAAGACACCCATTAGAATAACTGAAATAAAAGACAGCAGCCACAGGAAATTCTGCTGAGGACGTGGAGAAACTGCCTCACTCGCACACTGCTGGTGGGAATATAAAATGGCTCAATTGCTCTGGGAAGCAGCTTGGCGGTGCCTTAAGAAACTAAACATCCAACACCACGTGATACAATTTCACTCCCGGACGTTTATCACAAAGAAATGAAAATTATGTTCATGCAAAAACCTCTAATGTTTTTAGTAGCTTTACTTTAAATATCTCAAAAAGGAAATTTAAAAGCTTTATAGGATCCTAATGTTGAGCATCGAACATAAATTCTCTAATTGAGGGTAAACTAGTTGACAGTTAAGTTCTACTTTAACTGTAAAATATTATGATTTTTATGTAGAGAGCTCTCTTCTAGGCCTATGAGAGAATACAAAAAACAAGAGGCCTTGAGTTCCAAAATTCTCACCAAAAGGCCAGTACAGACAAGTTTGGAGATGGGGAGACCACCACCACTGAAGCGGCCTATGGGAAACGGGTTAGAGATCATGATGAGTTGAGAGGAGGTAGCTTGAAAAGTAGCCATAATGCCCTGTCACAGATGACACATGGAATTTTTGTCAAGGAGAATGCAAGGTGAAACTCTTAGTGAATAAATTATTCCTGGAACCGACGAGGTTTGCTTTCTGGAAGTGCAAAGGGAGGGAGAGAATGGATTGAGACAGGCAATCAGAATGATGAGGCGGGGTCATTCAAGGTCACTGGGCCACCATGAAGAGGTGAATCCTGTTTTTGCAGAGTTTAATGGAGCTTGATATCCACTCTCCAAAATTTTCAACTTCCATTTCTTTGGGTTTTTTTGTGGTGTTGAGAATTTGTTCAAGTTTATCAGTGTGTGTATGGTGACAGCCCTCCACCCACTGTCCTTTAAAATATTTGTCATTTCTGTTTAAAGGAAGAAATCATAACCCACCTCTACTTGTGATTTGTGCTTAGTCCTGGCCTCAGATGTTTTCAATGCAGTGACCTCTGGACTATTAGAGTGAGGTAAGTAGAAGAACTTTGCTGATCTTAAACATTTTAAAATGCATTGCCTTTCTTTTTTTCTTACAGTATTCAGCGTACCTATTTCACCCAAGCTCTTTTGATCTTTCTGCTCTCAGTGAATATATATATATAAATATATATATGTTTCTTAGTGAAAAAAAAAAAATATATATATATATATAATTTCCCAACGTTTGTCTGCTCTTCCTCCTTAGTAGAATCTGAATTTACCTGTTGACTGCCAGACACAAAGCTGTATGGATGGGGCTTACACCATATGTCTGCCCCATTTGTCTAGTAAGTCACACTAGTATTCTGAGTGCTTCCCTACTAAGGAAGACAACCAGAGCATAGTGTGCCAGCTCTTTGAGTCCTTTTCTGAAACTTGTATTTACATTTCATCAATTTCTTGTTAATTACTAGAATCCATTGTAACCGTCTCCATTGTCAACCAATATTTGTTAAGCATTTCAGAGGGCCACTATTATACAGGGTGAGAATATAATTAGTGCTACCACAAAATTCTGCTAAAGCATGGACACAACAGATACAGATGATTACAACTTGGGGTTGCCAAAAACTATAGATTCAAAAGCAAGTGTCAGAGTGCCCTCTAGTGGTGCACACAGCACACTAACTCACAGAATCCTTTTCCCAGAGCAAAGGGTAGATAAAGGCCTCTTGGAAGCCTGGCTGTTTGAATCCTATTTTGACTTTCTTCCAGAACCCCTGAGGTTTATATAGGATGTGACATGTGAAGATTTAAGTTAATTAAAAGAGGTTTATGGCCTCCTAGACCAGAAAGAAATAATGAGTACCAAGAAGCTGTGCAAAATGCTAAGGATAAGTGTCTTGGCATTTCTTGCCAGTCTGCTTAGAAAAATTGAGTTCTCGTAGCAATTTATCAGTCAGGAGTGACATAACGTGATTGTTTAATGATTTACTGCTTTATTACACATTGACCTAGAGGGAGCATCTCTCCTAAGCCACTTCTTCCGTTTGGTGATAAATAACCAATTATCTGGGATGACCAAGAAATATTTCTTTCTGAACTCTTTGAGAAACATAGGGTTTAATTTTGGGTGTTTGTATTCTGCTGGTACAAGAAGAACTCAAATATCCAAAGTGGTACCATTTTCATGAATATCCCAAAAGCCAGTATAAATTACCTATGGCTGATTAGGAGCTCTTAACATGGTAATCGAGGGCTTACATAAGAGGTAGCACACTATTCAGAAAATAATACTGGCCTGGAAGTATGGAGATATGGACCATAGCATAGCCTCTTCACTAACTAGTCAACTTTGGGCAAGTCCTTTAGCATCTCTGGGCCTCAGTTTCTCCATCAATAAGTGAAAGATCAACTGGACTAAAATTTTGTTACCTTTTTCAGTTCTAAAATGATCTAATTTATAAAAATCACTCGGTAGCGATATATTTCAAGTAACATTTGCTTTTTGTATTTCCTTCATCCGCCCCAGGGTACCACCTTCTCTTAGACCAACCCTGAGCAGAAACTAAGGTTCAGAGAACCAGCTGAACTAAGAGTAAGACCGAGATTAGCATGCTAGCCTGACGAGCCTGCCTCCCTCTCCCTGAATCTAGAAAATAAAGGGGCTGGGGAAAGAGGAGATAAAGTGGTAAGTTACTCAAAGGAAGAAAAAAAAAGCCCCAGATGGATGGAGTTAGGAGGCATCAAAGAGAAGAGAGAACTTTCTCACTCGGGTGTCGGGACAAAAGCACAAACGCCTGGAGTGTGGACCCACAGCGGCTCACCACTCACAGGCAGGCTTGGGCACCATAGTCTCTCCTGAATCGAGGCGGGGCATGGGTGCATCACGGGGCGTGGGGGCGCGAAGTGAGCACTTCCTCCCCCTGGGCTCCCAGACTACAGAAGAGCTAAGAACAAGCTGGGCGTGTTCCCATGGGAGAGAGGGAGCTACACTGTCGGTGGTCCACTGCTGAGCCCAGCGCTCTTGTGCCCAAGTGTACCTAATAATACTGATAATGGAGATAGAGATGTGTGCACATTGGCTTTTAATCAATCAATCATATTTTAGAGGAATTTTCTATTTCCTTTTTAAATTGGAAAGTAGCTTTGGTGATATAATTAATTTCCGTTCTTGATTAAAGTGATTATTTCCTGAGAATCTAAGGCTTCAGTCATCTCTGAGAATGCTTCCAGATGTGAAATATAAGTATTCAAAGGCTTTTCTAAGATCAGGTTATATGTTGGGCCTTAAATTAGGCTTAATCGTATCAGAATTTTACTACATGAACTATTACTTTAGATGTGTAGGTCCTTTAGATGTGGGACTTCTTTTATATGGCAGGGTGGTGTGTGGTCAGGGTTAATGCAGTAAGTTTCTATATGAAGCTGTCAGTTGGAGATAGGGAAGATGTCACAAAATAATGTTAACATTAATATAAATGTACTAAAAGAACACATTCAATCAAGTATACTAGATGCCACAAAAAAAAAAAATAGAGGTCATCTTAAATTTGATCAGAGGTAGAGAAAACAATGCATGAAACAAAAAAATGAGTTTCTTTCATTACAAAATTTAAAGTGAGTAAATATGCATATTTGTAAATATTCAAGTTTTTCAAGGAGGACTCCTTGAAAGGCGGGATTTTCACTTGATATTGTTGTTTGTCGTTTATTTTTGTTTTTTTAAAGAGAGGTTGAAAGAAGGCGGAGAAATCAATAAAACCCTCCTGGCTGGATAAGGGGAGCTGCTTCCAGGCCACCAGGGGAGGAAGAAATTCTCTGGATTTGACGGAGACAGCATTTGACTAATGCAGCAAAATAGGTGAGAGAAAACGGTGATCACAGAGACCAGACCCTTGGCCGAACCAAGGGCAGGAAATGTATTACTCGAGTCTTTGCTGCTTCTGTATTTAACGTCCCCCTGCCCTCCCCCAGCTCCCGGTACCCAACCTCCTCCCAGCTCAGAGGCTTCTCATGCTTGCCCTCCACCCAAATTTCAGCTCCGAAAAAGACCAGAGACACAGTAAAAAATGTTACTTATCACAGAGGCTTTGGCATTTCCACATGAGAAAAAAGTCTCATGCTCAAGTTTCTCCAAGGATGGCAAACACTTCTCTTCAGGGCTCTGGGCATCGGGAGCCCAAGACAGGGGAAGAGGGAAATGTACATGGAAGTCTAATTTAATCTGTAACATAGACACACATTTTTACACTATTTGGTAATTCATTTAAGTTTATTTTCATATAATATAATACTAACAATAATATATGATTATAGCTACCATTTATCAAGTGCTATGTTCTAGGCACAGTGATAAAGACCATATAAATAAGATTAATTTCTCGGGAAACCCCTTGAAACGCGCGCCGGCATTCTTTGCATTTTCATATGAAAAAAAAGGCTCAGGTTGGAGGTAGCACTTTGTCTCTTGAGCATCCACAGCTAACAAATACCAAAGCTGGCTTCAACCCCAGGTGTGTCCTGTCAGCAGAATGACCTTGAAAACTGGGACTCCTCAGTCCGATAACCCATGAGTGAAATCCAAAATTCAATTTGTTACCATTTCAATACCTGTAAGAGCAGCATGGTCTGAAGAAGAAGGAAGTTTATGAAAACATTTCAGGATTCCATGAAGTGCAAAGATCTTTAAAGTTCACCAGAGAAAACTTTTAAAGATCTTAAGAGAAAAATAATCAAATCCAGGAATCAGTCCGGATGGGAATAGCATTCTGAGGTATTGTGGATTCGAAATTTGACATATGAATTTCAAGGCAGCACGCAGTTTAGCCCAGAACAACACTTGTGGCAAGAACTTGGTCCTGTGGCCACACCTAGGTACAAGCAAGGTCAGAAAATATCTGTTTTGTAGGAGATGATGTGCCCAGACAAAAATCAAGGACTGTATTACCATGGAAGAAAGGGAAAATATATGTTCAGGGACAAGAAATAGTCTTCGTCTCTCAGATTTGTAGCTTTTAGCTGAACACTTACCGTGTTTATAGACAATGTTAGGACATTTAAGAAATTTTACAGTTCACTATATTTATAAGATTTGCTAGAGTATTTATAAGTATACTAGCTTTATTGGAGTGATTTAAGTACTTGGGAAGGTCATATCTGTTAATGTAGAGAACTACTTAAAAAGCAAATAAAATATATTAAATAGATGAAAGATTAAATTGCTTGAAGGCGTTAAGTTTGTAAATGGGACAAAATATAATTCAAAGGCCTTATAAGAAAATCACCCCTCCATAATCAACAATACTCCACATCACATAGTCTAATGTTCAAAGTCTCAGCCAACCAAGAAATTTTTAATATTTTACTCTTCTAGAAAATACCATAACCTCTTTGTAGACACTCACTATTCATTTCCTTAGGAATAGCAACTATTACAACCTTATATAAATTCTAAATATTTTGCTGAGGAATATCATATTTCAAACGTATGGTGAAATACTCCTTTCACATAGCCTTTTGGAAATTTGTTAACTTTGGACTAAAAGGTCACCTGCTGGGCACCATGACCACGTGTTTCCTATCTGAATGTCACAAGGCACCTTCTCCTCTCCTCATTGAAAGAAAAATCTTGGAAAGGTGTAGAATGCTTACTCATTTAAGAAAAATAATTACCCCACTGTTTCACTGACATTCCCCATTGAGGGAGAGTTAGATCAGAAAAGATTCTAGCAGGATTCAGAATAAATTGGAAATTAAACTATAGAAAAGTTTTCATGTGAGATTTGTAGGGATAGTGAAGTAGTATAATATCTTATGTTTTCTAGTTACTGTATTAATTTTTAATTTAATTTTTTAAATTCATTGACAATATTTTATAGCATTATTAATTGGCTTTAGAAATTTTATAATTGTGTGCCACTAAGTTAACAGATATTTATATTAATCTAAATGTGTCTGGAAATTGGACTTCTGCAGTAGGTTTGTGTATAATTAAAATAAGGACAGAAATAATGTAAAAGGTAAAATCGGACCTATGAGTCAAAGAAGGATTTGAGGCAAAAAGTCAAGAGCTGAATTTTTATATATTGTTCTTTGCTAATTATGTGAAACTCAGTACAGCCCAGTACCACCTTTGTACCCCTACGGGAAAATTTTAAACTTCACTAGCAAACTTCACTGATTGGGAGAATCGTTTAGACATATCTACTGAAAACCTTGGCATGACATGATATATGAACTTAGTAGGGAAATGTTATATTTTATAAAATAAAGAAGACTCAATAGCTCGAGAAAGAGAGTAGGATGATTTTAAATGTCTATGAATGGAACTGACTTTAGTAGAATTTACAAAATTATACTGACTACGTAAAAATACCGGGTCCTAAAATTACTAGAAAAGTTTTAAATAGTTGTCAGATTTGGTTTGTTGAAACAGAAATCGTGCACGTATAATGCAAATATGGTATTTATAATTATGTGAATTGTAGAAAGAATGAATGGTGGTGAGATGTAGCCCTTGGATATACCTCCTAACGGACTGGTAGAGTGGACTCCTCTCTCCCAGCCAATAGCCGATTATCTCCAGCAGGAAAAGACTAGTGGTCTAGTGCCCACGACTGGGAGGCCTAGTCTGCCCCCTGAGAAACAGAGCTGTAAGCTGCTGGAATACCAGTGCCCTCACACTGAGTGGGGACTGAAACAGTCAAATCGAACTAAACCGTCTACCAGACAGGCCATCACAGAGCCACCTAAAGTGGGTGATTATGGGTGACTCAGGAACGAAACAATTTGCTTCAAATTCTTTTATGAGATACATTCTAAAAACAAAAGAACTGCAGAAAAATGTTTGACCTTTTTAGCCAGTCATTTTACTCTTCGTGTTATATTATTATTTGAAACTATTTTCTGGTATTGTTGGGGGAAAAATGATCTTTATGGTTTTAGCAATGAAGATTTTTAGTATAAAAGAAAAGCATGAGGGATGAGAAGATGGCAGCCAAGTTGGTAGAAGCTGAGCCCACTCGCTTGTACCCCCAACTTGGATTCTCAGCTGATCTTCCAATAAATAACTTGAACAATCAATGGAATCTTAGCTGATATGAAGTTTGGAAGCCAAGGAGTACAAAAGACACTTCACAGTGGGTAGTAAGTAGTTTTGGGTATTTTTTTTTTCCACCCAAAATCTACTCAATCTAATAAGCGAATGCAGTAAAGTGGCAGGATACAAACTCAATATCCAGAAATCAGTGGTATTCTTGTACATCGACAATGAAGCATCAGAAAGAGAAACTAAGAAAAAAAATCCCATTTACTACAGCAACAAGATAAATAAAGTACCTAGGAATAAATTTAACCAAGGATGTAAAAGACCTGTACTCAGAAAACTATAGAACACTGAAGAAAGAAATTGAGAAAGATACAAATAAATGGAAGCATGTAAATATATTCATGGATTGGAAGAATTAACATTATTAAAAAGTCCATACTACGCAAAGCAATCTATAGATTCAACACGATTCCTATTAAAATATTAATGGTATATTTCACAGATCTAGAACAAATATTCCAAAAATTTATATGGAACCCCCCCAAAAAAGACCCCAAATAGCTTCAGCAATCCTGAGAAAGAAAAACAAAGTTGGAGGGATCACAATACCTGATATTAAACTATATTCCAAAGCCACTATAATCAAGACAATGTGGTACTGGCATAAAAACAGACACATAGATCAGTGGAACAAAATAGAGAGCCCAGAAGTAAACCCAAGTCTATATGGTCAATTAATATATGACTAAGGGGGAATGTACATACAACGGAGTACAAACAGTCTCTTCATAAATAGTGTTGGGAGAACTGGACCGGTGCATGAGAAAAAAAACAAAACAAAAAAACTAGACCATCAACTTACACCACACACCAGAATAAACTCAAAATGAATAAAAGACTTAAATATAAGTTGTGATACCATAAAAGTCCCAGTAGAAAACATAGGCAGTAAAATTTCAGATATCCCACATAGCAATATTTTTGCCAATATATCTCCTAGGGCAAGGGAAATAAAGGAAAGAATAAACAAATGACACTACATCAAATTAAAAAGTTTCTGTACTGCTAAAGAAACCATCATCAAAATGAAAAGGGAACCGACTGTATGGGAGAACATATTTGCCAATGATGCACTGGACAAGGACTTGATCTCAAAAATATATAAAGAACTCATATGACTCAACACCAAGAAGACAAAGAACCCAATTAAAAAATGGGCAAAAGACCTCAACAGACACTTCTCCAAGGAGGACATACACAGGGCCCAGAGACACATGAAAGGATGCTCAGCATCACTAACCATCCGAGAGACTCAAATTAAAACCACAATGAGATACCGCTTCACACCAGCCAGAATGGCCATCATAAACAAATCAAACAAGTTCTGGCAAAGATGTGGAGAAAAGGGAACCCTAGTACACTGTTAGTGGGAATGCAGAGTAGTGCAGCCCCTGTGGAAAATAATATCGAATTCCCTCAAAAAATTAAAAATGGAACTGCATTTTGACCCAGCAATTCCACTGCTGGGAATATACCCTAAGAATTTCTAATCACCAATGCAGAAGAACTTATGCACCCCAATGTTCATAGCAGTGCTATTTACAAGAGCCAAGTGCTGGAAACAGCCTAAGTACCCATCGGTAAAATACTGGATCAAAAACCTGTGGTACATCTATACAGTGGAATACTACGCAGCAGAAAGAAAGAAATCCTACATTTTGCATAGATGAAACTGAAGAGTATTATGTTATAAGCCAGTCAGTGAGAGACAAATATCATATGATCTCACCTATAAGAGGAATCTAATGAACAAAATTAACTAATGAGCAAAATAGAACCAGAGGCATGGACACATGGAACAGACTGATGACAATGAGGGGGCCAAGGGAGGGGATAATGACAGAAAGAGGGGGAAGGGACTAGTCAAAAAACATGTTTGAATGACCCATGAACATGGACAATGGTGAGGAACTTGACGGAGGGAGCGGGGAGTGGACCGGGTGGAGGAGGGCAAAGGGGCAGAGTTGAGATAGCTATAACAGAATAACAATAAAAATTTTTTTTAAGTATGAAAAATTCTAAAATCAAGAATTTAAGTGGGTGTGACTATGAATGCATGTAACTTTATCATTAACGATAATATGTTTAATTTTACATAATATATAATATTCATATATTATTTATATATAATTCTTTCTAGCTCTCTACTAAAACAGTCCATGAAAAAAGTCACTCAGCTATAAAATTTCTGTTCCACTAAAGATGGCTGTTTGGAGAAATGGTGGATTCCTTGTCTGTGGCAGAAATGTATGGATGGTCCTAAAACATCTTGTGTCAGTAAACAAGGAAGCTCCCAGAGATTAATGGAGATATGTGAAAAGCTTTTGCTTGCCAAAACTGACACAATTTAAGTTTCAAAGAGAGAATGAATATGCTCTCTGATATATATTAAATTTGAAATTCTATGGGGTCCAGAATAATGTGCAATAAGTGATAATTAACAGAAATGGGCTAAATTTATAAAAGCACAAAAACAGGATAAAATACATTTTTATTGAGCTTTGTTTTGCTGTTATTGACCTCTTCATTATATCAATGAAGAATACAGAAGTAGAAAATATGAATTCTTCAACGAAAGAGCTTTCTGACTGAAAGAAAGTATCAGTTGACCAGCCTCACAGGTGGTAACCTCCAGTCAGTGAAAATGACATAAAAATATAAAATTTAATTGTACATAATATTCAGTGTTTCAAAGGATTCTGTCATCTCCTTTTGGAGCGAGAAAGAATGGAAGGTTCCATGAGAGATGGAGCTCTTTAAACTTGATAGAAACCATCAAGTACAAAGGTCTCCACAGTTACAAGGGGAAAAAAACCAACATTTGTCTTAAGTTCATCAGGGAGGTGGGAGCTGGGGCTTCCTGCCTGCTCCCCCTGAGTGGAGAGAAGAATTAGGAATCGGACAAGTGAGCTCCACCATCTTGTTGTTACGGCATCAGGAAATAATAACAAGAATGTTGACGCAAGAAAGGTCCAAACCTGCAGAGAATTTTTGTGAGTTCATCTGAGCCAAACTGACGATTATTGCCAGGAAACCAACTCCCAGTGGATTGAGGAATGGCTCCCGAGAAGGGCAGTTTTGCAGCTTATTTCATACACGGGATAAAAGGAGGAGACATCGGTGGCAGATTAAGGAGGTGGGAGAGAGCAACGTGGGGAGATCTCTGGGACGGGGTAAAAAGCGAGAGGTGGAGACGCATATACTTCTTTTACACTGTTGGGTACAAGATCACAGGGAGATGGAATGCGGGGAACCAGATAAC
>PVJD01012975.1:0-36749 GCA_004026545.1 Mormoops blainvillei | reverse complement strand
GTTTAAATGTAATCTCTTCTTGATAGTTGAATTTTTCTACTCTATAATGTACAGGCTTTCTACAATTTTTTAAATGAGTATGCATATTCCTTTATAAAAAATTAACAGCTGAAAAGCTACACCATTTCCCCAAGATTCTTGTTATTAACTTTAGTGATGAAATGCCATATCCTCCTCTTAACCTCGATATAAAATTGACTGAATTTAACTGATTTGTTTCAAATAAATTAATGCCATATTTCTAAACTTCTATTTTCCACAGTTCATGGGTCAAAGAACATCATTCGGAGAACAAAACAAAAGCTTTACTGCTCACATCTGACAGCCAGACAATTAAGTAGTTTGAGTTATTCTTGGATTTGGAATTTTACAAAAACGATTTGCAAATGAAAATGTAGAAGAAACAGGAAACTACAGAAGACTGTTTTAATTAACTTGGAAAACAAGTATGGCAACTATAAATCCAAGTAAATTGACATCATGAATCACATTGCTATTTTAAAACCTTACCAGAGTTTATTATGCTGCTCTCAGTTATCCAAGTTTGGGGTGAAAATAAATAGTATTGCTAAGTTAAATCTGCAGATGTTTAAACATCTAAAAAGCATTATTTCCTACCTGGAATGCCCTCAGTCCACATCCAACAAAAACTCTCTATAGAAATCTTTTCATATCTAATGCCAATTCCTCTATAAAACATCTTCAGTTCCTAACTAACTAGATGCAATGTGTTTATTCTCTAAACTACCACAGGACTTGTTTTAAATACCAATCTTTAGGTTGTCATTTTATCCATTACCAATCATTCCGCACCCCTATCCAGTGAAGTAAAATGTCTCAAAGTGAGACCTTTTCTTCACCCCCCTAAGCGATGCCTGCACTCATGGCACAGCAACTTGAACATGACAGGCACTCAGAAAACATTAGTTCAATTACAAACTATGCTAAATGTTTACAAATGCTATGACTTCAAGAGTTGTTTTCTTCCTTCTACTGTATTCATTACAATGCTAAAAAACTGTATCTTAAATAAACAAAAACTAAAATGTTCTTGCTATTCCTGTGAACTAACTAGCAAGGCTGCTGCACTGGGTGTGCAGTTTAATGTACAGCACAAGGCCAGGGGCGCCAGCCACATCAATTGCGAGCACGGCACACCACGGGGGTGTGCAACGAACAACACTTCCAACCTTATGCAGTGGCTCTGTCTATCACAAGGGCATGTGTGTGCATGGACTCAGCACACACATGCACACACACGTACAGGCTACAAAAGTTTAGGTATACACATATGTATATGTCATTTTTATTACAAAATGGTAGTTTATTATGCACACTGTCACAGAAATGAAGATGTACTAGTGGTCCCACAGAGTACACGCAGTATAGATAACTCTTTGCTTTGTGACTCTATAGTTACTCTTTGCTCAGTCTCCATCCAACTATACTACCTTCTTACCATCTTTCTAATCTTTAGTACCTAGCTCACAATCATCCTGCCATCACTCATTATGACACATCTAATACTTTTCTTGATCTTGTTTCCACCGCTCTGCTTCACAGGACCTCAACCTCTCACTCTCTTTGGGTCATACCCTGAACCCTCTCTCATCACTCAAAACTGTACCTCAGGCTAACTCAAACATCCTATTCTCCAATCACAGTCTCCCACCTCCTGGGGCTAGAATATTGCACACTCCAATATTTAGTTGGCAAATAAAAACAAAGAACAAGAGATGGAAAAAATAAGCATTCAGGTCACTTGGAAAGTGGTATTCCCTGTGTTAAACAAATAAATATATATATTTGTACATGTGATTTTCACTAGGGTAGTTTCATCATTGAGAGTTTAGGTGAACATTCCCAAGCTACTCCCTACCATTTAAACCAGAAACAGAGGTGCAAATCTTATCTTAAGACAGGAAGTACTCTCATAGACTTAATTCAATCTGGATCGTGATAAAGGTTCAACACTGAAGAAAGCAAAGAAATTTTAAATAATGTGAACAGTATCCCTAGAGAAAGGAGACCTGAAGCTATGGGAAGTTATAAGGAAGATGTAGAGTCCCTCTTCCCTCCAAGGAAAGGCAGTGAAGGTATGGTAGGCAGATAAACAACACAACCAAACTAGCAAACAGGGAGGTCTGTAGACAAGCCTATCAGAGATTTCTCTGCAGAGAAAAACATATGCTTATCAGTGTATGGATTTGCACATAAAGCGTAACAAAATCATCATGACTAATAGCTTGTTTACCCAAAAGCTAAAGAGAGAGCAAAATCTAAGTGGCACAGTTCAGAATAGCCAGGAGATTCTGTGTTCTTGGGTTGTCAGACATTAAATTGTATGCTAAAGTAACAGTATTTAAATCAATATAAAGCTACCACTGGAAGACCAAAATATTAATGAAATGGGAAAATGAATCGAGAAAGACACACTGATACATGAAAGAATCCACCATACAATAAAAAAACGATACAGCCAACTAAAAAGGAAAAATAGATTACCTAAAAAGTACTGAAGCAACAGTTTAGACATCTGGAAATAAATAAAATTGTACACCTCTTTTGTTCCTTTTATCAAAATGTATTTCAGATAGATCAAATATTTAACTATGCAAATTAAACCATAAAAGTAAAGGTATTATAATAGAAAAAGTAAAGGTATTATAATAATTCTGAAGTAAAAACATATTTTCTTAAAATGACACAAAAGCCTAATATTACGAATCAAGGGATTTGTAAATTTACCTACATAAATTTAAATTCCTGCCACCAAAAATAACAGAAAAAGTAAAACCACATTTCTCAAAATGTTTCATGAATATACCCAATAGACAAGAACTTCTCATAAGTCAATATGAAAAATGATGAACACCCAATAGAAAAATATGTAAGGATCTGAATGGGCAACTCACAGAATACAATAATTCACAAATAAGTGAAAAGGAGTTCAACTTCATTAACAATTCACATAAATGCATATTAAAAGAAATAAACAGTTCATTTTACAATGTGCCAGACACTACTACAGCATTTTATAAATTCTCCAACTTAGCATCTTCACAACAGCATCAAGAGCTAAGCACTGTTATTAGCCTTACTTCACTAGAGAAAACTGAGAAAATTATATAAGTCCCTAAGGTAATAATTGATGGAACCAATAAGGCACCATAGTTAGAGATAGGGTTCTTAACCACTATATTATACTGTCCCTTAAAATGGAAAGTCATTCTTTCCTTCACCAAATTAAAAAACATAAAATTCTCAAAACCCAGTGTTTAAGATAATGTTCAGATTCTTTACATATGGTTGTCGGAACTGTACACGTGTCCAAACTTTCTGCAATTGCACATGTCAATATTTAAAATGGGCATGTCCTTGAAGCCAGAGTACTGAACATGGTATACCCTGTAACCATCCATTCTCCGTGGGAGCACAACTCCCCCTGCACTCCAAGTGGTACGGCTACCAGTGAGATCCTGGCCTCCACTGTCACTCTTCCATGGGTATGTAACTCAGGCACAGCCTTTGGAGTCTTCCCTTGGATTGATCTATGGATGTGGGGAGAAAAAGTTACCTTTCTGCTTGGGCTGCAATCCAATTTGCCTACCAGGTAGAAAGACTCTTCATGAAGAATGAGAGCAGACAAATAAAACGAAGAGAGAGAGAGAGAGAGAGAGAGAGAGAGAGAGAGAGAGAGCCTGGCAGATATCACCTGAGCCCGCAGACCCACCCTGAAGCAAGTCAACCTGAAATTTAATTATTTATGCCAATCTACTTCCTTTTTTACTTTAGTTAGTTTAAGTTGGACTTCAGTTACTTGCATTCAAAATATTATAAATATATATTATAATTTTGCCTCTAAGAATCTTCTTAATTATAAAATTACACAATTGTGAAAGGGAAAAAAAGTGTAAGAATATGGATTCAAGTGTGTCTTACAATAGGAAAAAAACTACAAAAAAATCAAAATGTCCACCAAAAGAAAACTAGTTTTTAAAAATCATGAAACTATTTCTCACAGCTGCCTGATTAGAACCACTTGGGCACTTTTTAAAAGTACAGATACACTGGCCCCTGGGAAAAATAATTCTTTAGGTCTGTGGTGGAGTATTGGGATGGGTCATATATTTAACAAGCACCCCCTACAATTTTCACAATCAAAGTAGTTTGGGAACCCCAAACGATGATGCATACATACATATACAATGGTATATCACTGAAACGTTTATGAGAAAGATGTCCAAAACAACTTGCCAAGTGGAAAAAAAGACAAGCTACAAAACTCATGTAACATTTGATTCCTTGCATGCAAAGTTTGAGTTCTTTCATGTAAAATTTTGTAATTACACATGTGTGTACATATTTGACCAGAGCACTCATTTTCAATGAGGGGAGCAGTGCCACAATTATTCAGAAGTTACTGGGACTGGATGGAGTCCTGACCCCCTAAAACCTCTGCTACACATTCTGTCTAAGAATCCATGCTGTGCGGTGCTATTACTAGTATGAATGTGTTACATTCCTCAGGAACAGACCTAAGATTGAACACTCTGGTACAGAGGCAAGTCTGAAATAATGTTCATCAAAATGGTGACAGAAGTTACTCCAATGGTAAAAGTTCAGGTAATTTTTACCAGGTTTTTTGTAATGTTTTATATTATTTTAATTTTTATTTACAATGAATCAATATTTTTAGAATTGGGGAGAAGAAAACTATTTCCATAATAGATAATCAAATAATTTTATGATTATTAAATTTAGATTTCCTGAAATGGGAAAATTCTTATCCCCTTTCAAAATTAAAATGTTAAAGTACGGTGGTTGCTTTAAAAGGCATAAGTCTCTTGAAACAACTATCAATCCATATAGCTAAAGAGGCAAGGGAAAGTGTAGTATGTTATATCACATAATTAAAATTCAACTGACATGTATAATAATAAAATTAGTCTTTTTCAACAAATTTTTTTCAATCAGAAAGAAGAAAATTAAGAGTTAACTTTGTTCACTTACTCTCATACCCAAGACAATGACCTAATGACAATAATGCAAATAAGAAATAAATGGAATTTAACATCCTAATAAAAACTAGATTCAATTCTTATTTTAAAAGATTTTAATTATTTATTTATTTATTGAGAGGGGAGGGGAAGGAGAAAAGAGAGTGAGAGAAACATCAATGGACAATGCACATGTGCCCTGAGAGGGAATCAAACTGGTGACCTCTCAGTTCGCAGGCTGATGCTCAATGAAGCCACACCATCTAGGGCAGACTTAATTCTTTATATGCCAGTTATATATCAATTTCAAAAAAAGCTTTTAAAAAAAACTAGATTTGAGTCTAAATTTACTGCTCCATTAATAAAAACAGACTTTTACTTCAACAGAAAGTGGCAATGTTTAATTTTTTTTTTAAGAATTAAATATGACTTACCCCATCTAAGAGAGTATTTGATAAATGTATACGGAGATCTTTACGAAATGGGAATTCCAGATTTGAAACATGAAACACTGAATTATCTCTATCAATCATGAAAACTTCATTTGTGCCATCAATCAACATCATGTATCTGTAAATAAAGCATTAAAAAGGCAATATTAACAGCATAATTCAAGAGTAGGATCATAAGAAATAACAGTTAAGTTGTTTTTCCTCAGACTTAGAATAGCAGCATGCAATAGTATTTACTAGATTCCTCCCTATCCCCAATCACTCAGATTAAAGCACCACAGATAACAAATGTTCTCTTTAAAAAAAAAAAGTTTCCTATAAAAAACATAGGGTATAGAGAAATCAAAGCTTTTTATGGAGGCAATGGGATATTCAAGAGCAACCTTATGACCCACCTTAGGACAGATGAGTTCTCTTTTTATTATATCTTAAACATCAAAGTTTACAGAACACACATATATGCAATTAATTGCATTTTGTGATTTACACTCTCCCCATAGTAGTACCAAAAAAGAAAGTGATGTGCAAATGACTGGACTTCAAACTCTCCAATGCTCTTTCTGCCACACTACAGTTAGCAAAACAGCCTCTCTCCTTGAATCAAAATTACAATATAGCTAGCTATCACCATTTCAGGTACAATTCTTATTTATTACTATCAAATTAAAATATTTTTATTTAAACTCCAGGGAGGAGGCCTGTTGGGTAGGCATGGAAGAGGGTAGAGGGAATAAATGGTGATGGAAAAAAAACAAACAATAATTTAAAAATAAATAAATAAAACAGAGACTTCCAGTCAAGATGGAGGCATAGGTAAACACAGTTTGCCTCTTTGCACAACCACAGCAAAAATTGCAACTAGACTACAAATCAAATATCACCCAAAATCATCAAGAAATCGAGCTGTATAGAAGTCTGACAACCAAGGAATTAAAGACGTCACATTCATCCAGACAGAAAGGAGGGCGGAGACGTGGAAACACAGAGAGGCAGAGGTGCAGAATGGGAGGTCCCACACCCACGTGTGGTAGATAAAGATTGGGAGGGATACCTCGGGAAGGAGGGGTCCCAGCCACATGCCAAACCACCCAGCCCAGGGTTCCAGTGGCAGGAAGATAAGTCCCTCTAGCTTTTGGTTGTAAAACCAGTGAGGGTAGGGGCAATGGAAGAAAATGCAGGATTCTCAGGACTCTCCTCTTAAAGGGCCCACAACAGATTTAGGACTCAGACTCGCTCTCTCTGGGCTTCAGCACTGAGGCAGCAGCTGGAAGGACACCAGTGGCATATAGAAGAAACTGAAATGTCTGGCATCAGGGAAAGTGCCAAGGGGACAGCTTCCTCCCAGACAAAACTCCAGAAGCCAGGCAACGACACTGTCCCCTTTCTGAACCCTCCCCCACACAAAGCCACAGAGCAGTGACACCATATTGGAGGCTCCATCAACCTGGTTCGCATGGGTTGCCCTGCCCCAATGATTACCTAAGGCTCCACCCTATCCAACTTACAGGTGCGCTATTCTACAATAGGCTATGTTATTAAGACAGGGAGTCAAAGCAGCTCTACCTAATATATAGAAACAAACACAGGGAAGCTGCCAAAATGAGACAAAGAAATATGGCCATAATAAAAGAACAGAATAAAACTCCAGAAAAAGAACTAAACAAAACAGAGATAAGCAATCTATCGGATGTGGAGTTCAAAACACTGGTTATTAGGATGTTCAGGGAACTCACTGGGTACTTCAACAGCATAAAAAAGACCCAGGCAGAAATGGAGCTCACACTAAGTGAAATAAAGAAAACTTTACAGGGAACCAATAGTGGAGTGGATTAAGCTAAGAATCAAATCAATGATGTGGAACATAAGGAAGGAAAAAAACATTCAGTCAGAACAGGAAGAAGAAAAAGGAATGCAAAAAACATGGATAGGCTAAGGAGCCTCTGCGACAACTTCAAACATACCAACATTCAAATCACAGGGGTGCCAGAAGGAGAAGAGAAAACAAGAAATTGAAAAGTTATTTGAAAAAATAATAGGAAAGAAAACTTTCCTAATTTTGGGAAGTAAATAGACATACAAGTCCAGGAAGCACAGAGAGTCCCAAACAAGTTGGGCCCAAAAAGGACCACACCAAAACACATCATAATTCAAATGCCAAAGGTTAAAGATAAAGAGAGAATCTTGAAAGCAGCAAGAGAAAAGCAGATAGTTACCTACAAAGGAGTTCCCATAAGAGTGACAGTTGATTTCTCAAAAGAAACTTTGCAGCCTAGAAGGGACTGGCAAGAAGTATTCAAAGGGACGAAAAGCAAGGACCTACAACCTACATTACTCTATCCAGCAAAGCTATCATTTAGAATTCAAGGGCAGATAAAACATTTCCCAGACAAGGTAAAGCTAAAGGAGTTCATCATCTCCAAGCCATTATTATACAAAATGTTAAACGGGCTTATTTAAGAAAAAGAAGAAGATCAAAACTATGAACATTAAAATGGCAATAAAGTCACAACTATCAACAATTTAATCTAAAAAACAAACTAAGCAGACATGCAGAAGAGAAACAGAATCATAGATATGGAGATCATTTGGAGGGGTATCATTTGGAGAGAAAGGGGGAGAATGGGGAAAAAGGTGAGGGGATTAGGAAGTACAACTTGGTAGGTACAAAATAGGGAGACGTTTAAGGACAGCATAGAAATTAGAGTAGCCAAAGTACTTACATGTTTGACCCGTGGACATGAACTAAGTGGTGGGGAGAATGCTGGAGGAAACGGGGTATACCAGGTGGAGGGAGGCAAAGTGGGGAAGACTGGAACAACTATAATAGCCTAATTAATAAAGTATATTTTTTAAAAATATTTTTAAACTCAAGCTCATGAGAATTTCTATTGGCCCTAATCTTCTTTAAGCCAATCAACATATGGGAGAATTTATGTACTTTAGAATGTATCATTCTTCAAGTGGGCAAGTTATGATCAATGTTTCCCATCAGTGGATCATCAAGAATGAAGTTCTACTTCACACCATAAATAAAAATAAACTTCAAAGGGTTTCAAGTTCAGGAAATTACAGATTGATAGGCAATGCTACCAAATACATAATGGCAAGAATTGGGGTAAAAATGAAGACCATATCCAGGTACCAAACTATTCAAAGAATGAGAGAAAACTGACAGCAAAAAATTAGTCAGTTAAAAGGTATGGGCTTCAAAGGAACAGAATCATTTTGTTAAGTTGTTTTTGTTTGTAGTGAAATAAAAGAGTAGAAGAATAGTCTGGATGTACCACTGAGAATGGAGAAGAATGCTAACAGGTCTGTCCAATCTCCTATGCATGGTTTGTATCAAAAAAAAAAAAAAAAAAAGAAGCAGCAATAACTGAAAGATGGAGCTGAATCAAGTTAAGGCCAAAGAATAGAAGAAACATTAAATGAAGAGATGTAGCTAACATAGTACCTGACATCTAATATAATAGAAGATAATTTGTAAACAAATCACGGGATTTGTAATCCCGTAAACAAGTGTTCTAAAGAACAAAGAAACAGGTTTAGGCTAGGTGAGGAGAAATGAGAGAGCTGATTACAGTAAAAGGCTTGTGTGACAACAGGCTGAGGAGCAGCAAGGAAACCAGAGGGGCTACATTTTTGGTCTGGACTGGAAGCACACTGCTACCAACGTTTTGGTCCCAGCAGGCCCCTGGGGAGGAGATGCAGAACTCAGGACCTCGCTACCTGTTGAAGCAGCTGTAGCCCTCCTAGATATGGATTATGGAGACTCAGATTTCACTTAGACAAAGTAAAATCAGCCTCAGTCTCGACTAAGTGTGCCTCTGACAGACTCCTAGACCAAATCCCAGGCTAGTACTTAGTTCCCAAAGCCCTCCTGCGCATGCTTTTCAAAACCAGCAATTCCTGATGGTTAGGGAGAATGATGGTTGGCTTCTTGGAAGAAGTCAGCCTTGCCCTGGATTGTGTTTCAAAAGAATTTAAGTCAACATAAGGAAAGGTCAAATAAAAAGCAACTGTGGTATCTTCTGTAAAAATGGTACTGAAGACACAATCTATCATGTTGCTTAAGGACCTAGACCAGCATTTTGAAAAACTTAATGTGCACTTTAAAAAGCACATCACAATAAAATAAATTAGGGAAATACTTTATCTTTCTCTGAGAAAGTAAGGATACATACTAGGAATATTTAAGGTTATGAAAAAAACATAACTGTTTATCTTATTTGGCCCATTTTTTACTAAACTTAATCGTAATATGTTAATATTTAGCATGGTAAGTATCCTATATTCACAGTTTGAGAAAAGTTGACTTATACTAATAAACCTCAGAAATCAGAAAAAAGAAATGGTTTGCCTTTTCTGATCATATGATGATGACGGAAATTATATTTCCCTTTTCACTGGGTGCCCAGAAGCTCCTAATTAAATATAATGTTCAAAAGAATACACATTAAATCCCAGGGTGCTGGTACACTTGTTTTCCCTGTCATAAACGTTTATTTTCTCTTCATATTTTAAAACACTTATTCCACATATATGTACATATCAGGTCTTTCTTTCTACTTCAAGTGGAATATCTATTAAAAGAAAACACTGTATATATATACTTACAGGTAAACAGATTAAAAAGCCAAGGAAGCAAAGGCTTTAGAAGATAGAATTCACTATAAAGGACTGCTCATGGGAAACACTGCTTGCACCTACAGAGGTACTATAGAAATTATTTTGCAGCTGATATTTCAGGAGTCTTCTGCACATACGAATTTTAAGGCTTTGGAACAAAAGTTTCTGGGATAAGATATTTAATTTGAACTCCAATCTTCCCAAATCATCTGTTCTTTTTGTTATGTGATACCTATGACAAGTAAGGAGCTATTTCATGTTAGGGGAGGAAGGTAAAAAAAGTGGAAATATTTCCATATCACTTCAAAGACTCTAACAACAACCAGCTTCTTTAAAAAGAGGTAACAATACCATATACTGTCAGATGCAGGCTTAGTGTATAACTAACTATACCTTCAGTAGACAGAATCACAAGTGTAATATAACTTCTTATTAATTAGGAAATAACCTTGACTGCAAATTTAAGATTCATAATTACTAAGTTGTTTATATCATATACATTCTCACTGAAGAACAAAAATTAATTCAACAGAGGTTTCACTGAATTAGAAAATATTGATTCACTTTTTATATTAAAGTATATACACCAAGGAGCTATATAAATTATAGAAATTTATAAACTGCTTTACTTTAAATGCTAGTTTTCCAGCTTTACTAGAAACAATCTTTCAGGGCAATCACTGAGATGTGAGACAGCTTATCAAGTAAGACGACCAAATATACATTAATGAAATTTAGAAAGTTCACAATTAAAGAAGAGAAAAATTACTTTAAAATATTGGTGACTAATAGTATCTTGAGTCCTAATTCACATTCCCAATCCTAGTAGTCTGGGAGTAAAACAGAATTTAAACATCTCATAATTTAAATTTATCACCAACTCGGACCAGACTTCACCATCAATTAAGTTGCTAGGAATGTATCTTGCACTCTATGAAAGCAGATAGCATATCAGTTTTGTTCTTTCTCACAGACCAAGTGCCTTGCACAGCCTATTTGAATGCGTACAAAAGGCACTCAACCAATACTTGTTAAGCAAAGCTACATGTATAACGGCATCCATCACAGCATTTTGTAAGAGTGAAAAATGAAACTTCAAATGTCCATCATTCAGTAGATCAGTTAAATAAATACTACATATCTATGTAAGAGCATACTATTCAAGTATTTTTAAATGATGATAAATATGTTTATTAATATGGAAACAGGTTCACAGTATATTAAATGAAGAAAAAGCAACTTAAAACCAAAAAGAGTACTATGATTACAGGGAGTACGGAGATCAAACTTTGTATATACAATACAGACAGACAGAAAAGCCTACACCAAAATGTTAAGAATTGTCATCTCTACCTGGAATTACCAATATTTGCTTTCCTCATTTTTTTTTTTGTATTTATAGAAATTCTATACATAGGGACAAATTGCCTTTACAAGCCCGGGAGAAGGGGAAAAGGAAACTTAAAGCTACAGGGAAAAAATGAAATATAAATATAAATATAATAAATACAGTCTAACCGGAGTCCAAGAAACACTTCCTTTTAGTATATGGCAATAAAAGAAGATGGGGTACTAAATCTGATCATCATACCACAAAAGCTTCAAAATTAGCAGGTATTTCTCCTCACCTATTATATAGTGTCCATACTAGAGCTTTTTAGCAGGCAATAAAAATAGAAAAGTTGATCATTTAAATAGATTCATTTCACCACCATCTGTATTCATTTGCAGTAATTCCTAACAAGCTCACTATGGTTTTTGTTTGAAGATGGTTAATCAATCCATGTTTTAAAAATATTTACTAAAGGTCCAGCCAGGTACGAGGCAAGGTGCTGGATGCTAGGGACATAACTGTGACCAGCACAGACTCTCCATGTAAATTCATGTAATTTATACCCATAGCATGAACAGAAAACATTAAATAATAATCCCAAGCACAGTTAAGCATGGGAAAGGTCAAGTAAAAGGTGCTACGGGAGCATACGGAAGGCAGACCCTGTCACAGTCTGAAGATCAGGAAAGCCATCCCAGAGGGGTTCTCATGTAGTTGGTGACGACAGCAGGTTACTGTCACATTGAACAATGACTCTATACTGAACCATTACTGTACTCTAATTCATTTAAGCCTTACCAACGAGCTTACTATGTAGGTAAAATTATTATCCCCATTTTCCAGAAAAGGAAACTGAAATACACATTAAGTAACTTCCCAAGGTCATAAAGCTGGCAAAATAGCAAAGCTGATATTAAAACCTCGACAACAGCCCATCTCTATAACCACTACAGTATAGAGCCGCGTTACGCAAGAGTTAAGCCAAGCAACCATCATGAGGAAGAGGGTAAACAGAAGGAGGAAGGCAGGGGTGGGGATGTTGATGATGACCAGTGCTTGGTCCATATTATACCTACCGGGTGCAGACAAAAACAGAATGTGCATGTTTTGGCAATTTTTAAAAATTCAGAATACTGAAGCATATAGAGAAGGGAAATGGCATGGTTTGAGACTAGAGAGTAGTCAACGACTTAGCAACTAATGAAAACTTTTACTGTATATTATCCTAGAAAATGGAAAACCCCTTGAAGGAGACAAACAGAAACCATAATGGGTAATTCAAACACAGGAGATTTAATACAGGAAAACTGATTACACAGATATGGGGAAGCTGAAAAGGTTAAAAAGGAAGGTTAAGGTAATTAAAAGATTAATTGCAGGAAGTACTACCACCTCAAGGGCTAGAGGGCCAGAATGGAAGAGGTGTATTATCAGAAGCCAGGAGCTTGGGGGAAGGGCATTATGCCTGCAGGAGGCTGGGGAAGGTCCACGGAGCTGGATGCCCAAATCTCTAAGGAGAGAAGGCTTGCAACTCAAGCCGAATCTCTATGCAGGAGGCTCAGAAGGGAGGAGGCTCAAGCTGCTTGGGGAAGACAGTCCAGGGGGGAAGAAATAATGCAAGTGGTACCCTATCTACCCAGGAGGCACCGCCCAGAAGCTGGCACCTCAGACAGGGAGCAGCAAGGCTGGTGTCGGGAACGCCAAACGAAGCTGGAGAATGAAGTGATAGTTATAGTTGGCTGCTGGACATATAACGAAACTAGAAACAAGAGAAGTCCCTTCACTTACCTTCTAAATTCCTGCCAGTGACCCTACTGGTAAAATCCAACAAAAAGCATGGGAGTTGGAGACTGTAGTTGACAAAGTTCCAGACCCCAATCACAATTTAAAAGGGTGAGCTGGAGCTGAGAAACAGTAGGTAAAGAATCAACAGACCACTGAAAGGTGTTTAGCAAAACTAACAGTAAAATCTGACCTGCATTTTTAAAAGTTCATCCCCATACAGGGTAGGAACCAATCTATAGAACAGAGAAATGATGAGGCTTCTATAGTACTCCAAGTGGGACTACAGTGGCAACAGTAACTTAAAGGAAAGTGGAAAAATTTAAGTCATTTAAGAGGCAAACTGACAAGACAACATGCTATTGATTAGATACGGGGCTGAGGGAATAGGAGAAATCAAGGGTGAATTCCACACTTCTGGCATGAGGAACTGGGGGCATTTTATTTACTAAACCATGAAGCATTTAAGGAGGACGGAGTAATAGCTCAGTTCAGTTTGGGAAAAATAACAGGCACCATGTTTTGAAATGGATATGGATAATTTCATTATCACATTGGAAACCAAGAGGTCCAGACTTTCTCTATCCCCATCGTTACTAAGTTGGAAACAAGCTCGGGATCTAAGCCAGAATCAAATGCTCCTTTCTCAAAACTTTAAACTTGAGTGAGTAACAGAAACATATAAAAAGAGCTGAGAAATTAGCAAGAAACAGCAGAGGCATTGTCGGCAAGTGTTAGCGTTGGCTTCCGACCTGAAGTATCCCCTGCCTGACCTTGACTCTCGTCCTTGCTGCCTGGCTTCCCGATTCCTATCCATTTTCCGAGACCGGTTCTCCTGAGAGCCTGCCAATTTATTCCTTTGCTTAAATTAGCCAAAGTTCATTTCTACTACTTAAAGTCAATGTAATGCTAATGGATATGCTGGGTTTTGTTTTGTTTTGTTTTTTGCCCACTATATACAGCTTTATTCAAGTAAGTTAAATGTGCCTATGACATAACTCCACTGTTATGTTCCCCAAAATATCCTCAATACCAAGGGTTCTATGATACTAGCTCTTTATATAACATAGCTTCATGCTAAGAGACATGCCTTCCATTTCCCATTCTTCAACAGAAATAAGTGTATTATGTTAAGTCCAGAGTTTACTTTCCCTTTGTATCTTTGTACCTTTTCTCTCGTAAGAATTCACTGCCAAATCTCTACTATTTTTATACCAACTACATTTCCTCTCAATCCTACTCCCAACAGAACTGGCAAACAAGTCCCTAAAACCTAATTCTCAAGTTTGTAGAGACTGAGAAATAAATTCAGGTGTAATGAAATGCCTTATAAAGAAAATTCACAATTTAGAGCCACTTCCCAGATCCAGTTATAAACATTCCTGACAGAAGACCAGTTGGTCAGACTCTGCCCCCTACCCACCAACACCTGTCATACCATACCTTGTTCTAAAAACACTACAAGGACAGCTGATTTGCCAAGCTCCAGCTTTCTTCCTTCCCTATGGGGGCTTATGCACACTGCGCCTTTTTCTCTCACTAGCCCACAGTTCAGTAAATTTTGCCTACAGTAATCTCTTTTGGAAAGCATATCAATGTCCTCTCTAAACTATTTTTTCTAGTTATTTCTACTCAAAAAATTATGGATTTTTACAATTTTTAAATTAAAAAAAAATTATTTTTTTCTTACCTCATTCACTTAATTCCATTTATGAGCCCAAGAAAACTCTGATCAAGGCTTGTGAGTGACACATCTGTGTCAGGCAAAATTAAAAGGCCTAAGTTTTCAATTCATCTTGATAAAATCAAGTCTCAGTGTCTGAGTACCCTTCACAATCTCCGTAACACTCTTGATCTCTTCCTTATCTTATAAAATCAAATGTTTTTCCTAATAGGATTTTTTAACTAGTCAAAATAGAGTTTTTTATAAACTTCTTACATTTGTTGCAATTATAATTTGTTTAGTTACCAGTGTAAGAACAATGCATTTTATCATTTTTCACATCAGACAAACACAGTAAGTAATTTAGCTACCTTAGAAATTAAGCAAGCTTTACAGGCTAGGTTGGGATGTTAGCCACCATTCAGATGAGAATTTTATGGTAACACAACCTGAAGTTGTATCTACTAACATAACACAAGGAATTTCAGGAAAAGTTTCAGATAACCTCAGACATCATTGTTTGCATCACTTCCACAAAACGATCAATATTTGATGATCAAATAATGTACTCCTACACATAAGCTTTACTTTCAAGTAGCTTTTGTCTGTTTATGTGACAGAAATTACATTTCAACCCTTGAAACAAATTATTTGAAGTACAGCTTTGCCTTATTTCATTTTCCCAGAAATTCTAAGAATTCACACGTTAAGTTCATTCTTATTTTCACATTAACAAATTAGAGAACACACATACCCTCCTAATCTTTGAAAAATTTTTACACTTGATCTTAGCCAAAAGGCCAAGGAACGATTTTTAAATTTTTAATGCTGATGTTAACAATCACTGAAATGAAGCAGTTCTAACATACTCTCCTCATCAAAATCAATCAAAATTTTCTCTCAGTATTATGAAAGATCCCAACAGGTATTTTTTAATCCTCATATCAAAACAATTTAAAGTCATGAAGAACATGTGGTTAAGATTTTTATGGTCTTAAATATGCACTTTAAGCCCACAGCTTTATTCTGTTATGTGATCACCTACATACATACAACAGTAATTAAACAGACATCATGTATTATTTAATTTTAAATTGCTAAGTCCATTCACTTCCTCACCAATTTAACTGTCAAATTTGTCTAACAAGCCTTTGACCTTAAAGTGTTAACTGTACATTAAATGGCAGAACAAAAGCATACCACTGAACATTTGGACAATTTACCAACATTTAGGTTTGGATAATTCGCCAAACTAAGCACAGTCATCTTTATTGTATGTTGTTTATACAGCAAGATTCTACCAAGCTCTGTTCATCTAAGTTTTGTTTAAGGTTGGTACTTGGTAAACTATATCTATGGAAAAATCATCAGTCAAACAACTCTTTTATTTCAATATAGGCAACTCACCACAAGTAAATCTTGAAGACCCAGGAATATCTACCACTTTTAAAAAATTACAAATTATCTAAGCCTTTTCCTTAAAATATCATGTGTGCTTATTTCTATTAATAGAATTAATAATTTTCAAAGCATAGATGATTCTGTTTCAAGAACCCCCAATCAATCAGCAACACTTAAGAATCTTGTGCAAAGCCTAAAAATCAATACTATAAAAGAGGTCAGCAAGGTGTAGGGGCCAGGTCAGCTTCTGTATTCTTCCCATTCCATAGAATTAATGATAAGTAATACAGATGATCAGTGTATAATAAGATACAGAGCAAATTTGTTCTCAACCACCCAACAATTAAAAAAATATTTAATTTGCTTACTTTGTTTACATGAAGTGGCAGTGGTACCAATGCTATCATTATGGGCTTTGGGAAGAAAATTCCAGTTCCAGAGCCTATAATACCTGACTCAATCATGTTTTTATCTAGACCCTTAAAAAACAGGCTGGCAAACTGAAGCCAAAAGTCTCAAATTATGAAACAACCCTAACTGTCCAACTCCTAAGTACATACTTCAACTTCAGAATTACAATTCCCTTATCTCTTTTTCAGGTCCCCATCCCCCCACTGCTCAGCAATTTGTACATGCTTGTTGCAGAGCCTAGGTATCTGTACTACTGTACCATCCTGTCCTAAAACACCTATCTTCAAACTGTTACTCAACACTCCCTTCCACACAATCTCTCATACCCGAAATAACACATCCAAACCCAAACAAGCTATCACTTCACGTTTTCCAAAAATTCTAAATCTATTATGGACAACAAACAATTCCCTGTGGTACAAGAGAAGCATCCAGGGAGCAAGCAAGAGCCTGAAAATCCAGTCTGGGTTTCAACTTTACTTTGTAATTGAGCTGATTTATAGCTAAAATGCAACAAACATTAAAAAATAAAACAATATAAGTTCATTTGCCAACATCAGTTATTAAAGTTTTTTGTATTATATGCCATTAATTATGTATTAAGATACAGTAAATAGGAGTGAAGATGCCTGTAGGCAAAACAGAAGGCACCAACACAGAAAGACACTGGAAGTCTCCTGTGGTTGTCAAGAATAGGCATCCCAGACAGGCTCTTCCTAGCTGTCGATTTTGCACAAATCACTTCCCTTCTCAAAGATCAGTTTCTCCTCAAAAGTCTCCACCCTCCTAAGGTGGTTTTCAGAACTAAAAGAGTACACCCATGTTCACAGAAGCATTATTCACAAGAACTAAAGGGTGGAAGCAACCCAGGTATCCACTGAAAGATAAATGAATAAATAAGATGGGGTACATATACACAATAGAATATTATTCGTCCTTAAAAGGGGAAGTTCTAACATACTTTACAATAGAAATGAATCTCGTGCAAAAATGAAGTAAGCCAGTCCCAAAAAGACAAATTCGGTGTGATTCCACTTTTATGAGATACCTAGAATAGTATAATATCAGAGAAACAAAAAGTAGAATGGTGGTTGCCAGGGGCCAGGAGAAGAAGGGAATGGAAAATTACTGTTGAATATTTATAGCGTTTTGCAAGATGAAAAGCATTCTGGAGATGAATGATGATGTTTGCAAGCATTATGAATGTATTTAATACCATTGAACTATATACTTAAAAATGGTTGAGTGTAAATTGTATGTTATGTATATTTTAACAAAAGAAAAAACTGAAAAAGAACGAGTTGATATATTGAAGGATATAGAAGAGTGCGTGGTACATGGTAGCAAAATGTCAGCTATTATTATCATATTATGTCCAAGGCGCAAAGTAATTACTGAAGACGGGATACCATTATTATTAATACTAAAACTACTACTTTATCCAATCCAAAAGAGCTGAGGTTACTGATTAAAAACAAGCCCTGGTTAAGACAGAAAGGATGAGTTTAAGAACCCAGTAGGCAGAAAAGAAGAGAACATCCCTTCTGAACAGAGAGGAGAAAGAGACACGTGAACACAGAAATTCTGAATTGTAGACAAATAAACCACAGATAATTCTCTGTAAAGGTTACCCACAGTCCACAAACTCAAGCCTATACGCATATTTATGCAGTAAAAGGCAGACAACAAATACAGCAACTAGTAATTCATTTTTCGGTGAATAGGCGTAACCCAAGGAAATGTTGTAAAATCAGATGCTGCGCTACCCAAGTGAACAATAACTCAAAACACGGAACTCGAATACAAGAACCTGAATCAGGCGGTTCTCTCAATCTGTCTAGGAAATTGTTTTCTAAACACTAGAAAGACAAAAACAAACCTGAGACTAAAATATTCCAATGTATTGAAACAGCTTCTCAAGATTTACAAACAATGGTACATATAAATACATGGTAACTCCAGAAGCTCTTGTACACAATGGCAAATTATGTTTTTGTCCCACAACCTAGCTTATTAAAATAAAAATTACTAAGAATGTAAATTAAATACAGTTACAATGAACTCTATAGGTTCATATTTCCCTTACCAACCCAAAAGAATCATAATTATTATCATAACAATAAGAGTTGACTGATTAAGTCCCCTCATATGTACAAGAAATCATATGATTTTTTATAAAATCAGTTCATTAACAGTGTTTTGGGGAAACACAAGGTAGATTATCAAAGAATACTTTCAACTAATGAAAGGAGCTGTCAAGTCAGGACTGAATGTATTTGCTACCGACAACATGCATCTTGCTAACTACCACTTCTGTGGGTTAGAGTATGCAGCCCTCCCTCCTCCTCTTCACCAATCTACAAAGAATTAGAGAATTATGGAATCTTAAAGGGCTGGCAGGGTTCTTACGTAGTCCCAGTTTAGTCAAGCAGTGTACGCACAGACGTTCGCAAAAACACACCCATATATCCCACACCTCCAGTCCTACAACAATCCTAACAGGGCCTAACGCACAAGAAAAACCAGCTAGACTCAAATGCAAGTGGGAACCAAAAGTATTCACAGAGGCACTATCTGGTTATATTACCTCCTCCAGTTCATAACTGGCCAAAAATACACATTAATAGTCACTAGACACAAGTAAAAACATAAAGAAGCTTCTACCTCAAAAATTGGATTGAATATAATATAGATATTTTTCATATCTTCTAAGCTCACTTAAATTTGCTTCTTCATCATCACCTAAAGTCAAAAAAGTACACTCTGAATCAGTAATTAGATACAAACATAGTTCAATAAATCAGTTCCTTCAAATGCCGAAAAGTGATAAGGCTAGATCAGAAAATCTTAACATTATGTTTTAATCGTATTTTTTCCATTACCATTTGCCCCCATACCCTCTTCCACCTGCACCCACCCACCTTCCCTCACCCCCACAATTCCACACTGTCATCATCATCCTTAAAGATTCAAATTGAATAAAGTTGTCTAAATAAATGAGTTAGTATGTAAGTAGAGAGAGAAGAGGTTTCTCTTCATTTTTAAATATTGCCTTATTCTGACAAATATTAATTTTTGTCAAATTAAAAAATAAAAGCCTAGAATTGCTAATTAGGCATAGATCATTGAACAAACTTAATCTGTCTTTGATACCTTCATTCTGAGAAAATGGAGTAGATTCTTGCTACTTAAAATGTGCTGACAAGTAGCACTGGCATCACCTGGGAACTTGTTAAAAAATGCAGAATCCTGGGCGTCACCCCATACTTACCGAATCAGAATTTACATTTTAACAAGATGTCAGGTGATCTGTATGCAGGTTAAATTATGAAAAGTGTTGAATTAAGTAAGTAACCTCTAACCACCCTTAACATTCAAACTGCAAAAGAAAACAGGAAAGGAAAAAGAAGGAAGGAAGGGAGGGAGTGAGGAAGGAAGGAAAAAAACAACAGAAGTCTAGTAAAAGAAAATTTTTAAAAACACGAAAAAGGGAGTTTCCAATAATGCACCTGTCCAAAGTCATATTCCATAGATTTTTCCTCTCTTCTCAGCTATAGAAATATTCTATCTTAATGCTAACTATGGTGAAAGGAGCAAAGAGGAGTGAAAAAGAAGGAAAAAAAGTCCAAACAAGATCACAAGTTAGTTCCAATCACAATTTTCTAGTTTTCACATTTTATATTATGCAACTTTTGACACTGTGGGCTAGACTGACTGAATGTTAATATCGATATAAGCTACTTCCAATAAAAGGTTTTACTAAGTCCTAAAAGAGGTTCACATAATAGTCTGTGAATTATAACCAAAAATGAGAAATAAAATGGGGGGATGACTGGGGCTAACTGCTGTATGGACTTCCTATGTCTCCTTCCAGGATGACCCCTTGGAGATGTCCTGGTAGGCAGGGGTGGCTTTCTAGTACATTACCCTGTATCTTCCTCCAGACTCAAAAGTAGGCGATTTGCTTCCCCTTCCACAAAAACTATTCCTCACATGTGCATTTCCCTGTCTCCTGTATCGCTATGAAAAACACTCTCTTTCAATACTCCTAGACAGTACTTAAAAAAAAAACAGCTCTTTTATGTTCCTCAAAGGTCGCTGAGCAAAACAACTACTGACTCAGCAATTTCAGGCAGCCTTAAACTTGAACAAGGTTGCGATAAAGAATCCCCCACCTTACAACTTCCTGGGAACGATTCAAGAACTAGGGGTTGACATAACAGTCAAAATTTAAATGAGAGATTCATGGCTTACCAATCATTAAAACCCTGACATGTTTAAAAATATAAATGAAGGATAAAACCAACTACCGGTGTAACAATTTTTCTCCTTTAGCTTTAAGCACATAACTGCCCAGTGGCCAGAGCTTAGTACACAGACTCTGGATTTATATCAATTTGAAGTCAAGTCAGTCCAGCATAGGCAGGCTGTTTCCACCTCATGCCTTCTTTCTTTGTTCCTGTTGCCCATGTTCCTAACTCCTCACTACCATCCTCCCCATAAGAATGCCTATGTCCTTAGAGTCTATGTCATGTCATTCATAGGCAATTATTGAACATATTTCACATTGTTTCTCATGTATTCCCATTTTCATATCAAATTAGATTTCCACCCATTTAAAAGCATGAATCACGTCTAATTTTCTTTTTAAATACATACAGATTTAAAAAATAAAACCTTACCATGACTATGAAATTTCTCTTTAGAAAGTTATAGTGTGGCTCAGTATTTTATTTTAATGAAACTATTAATTGGGTAGAATGTGCAGCCATCCACAATATTTACCAAGCACTTAGTATTCTACATGCTTTAGATGAACTACTTAATCCTCATAATATCTGTAAGGTCGTTATTACGGTTATTGCTATTTTTCAGATGGACAAGCTGGGACACAGAGAGGTTATAATATAACAGTCCCAAGTTACATGACTAGTAAGTATGAAAACTCCAGGATATAAACCCAGGTAATCTAGTTTCAATCCCTGAGTTCATAACTACTATGCTATTTTGCTTCTCCTGTTTTATAAGCTACTAAGTCTTTTTATTTTAGAATTTTATTATAGTGTTATCTTTATACATCCTTGATTTTATTGGATATACAGAATACCGAATACTGGTTCACAATATCTCTTATTTGAAACCTTTGCAGTTAAACGTATTTTAGAATTTTGAATTTAAAAAATTTTAAGTAGCTAAAATGTATATAATATGTAAAATAAAACAGGTACAAACTTAAATTTCCTCTCAAAACTTTACTGTCACTGAAATTGACCGCACACTAAAATGTTTTATTTGGTCACATCAAGTATACAGTCAGAGCAGCTACCATTTGAAACTTGTCAAAATTAGAAATTTTATTTAAAGCAACATCTTTTTTTTTATGTTACTACTACTAGAAAAATGAATATTTTTCTTAATTATTTTAGTGAAAGAGAAAGACCTAATCTATAAGAAACTTGAAATAATTTTACTTTCAACACACACTATACTCCCCATAAATAGTTTACTAAAAAGATCCTCAGTTATTTATTTTACATTTGTAAGTGAACTATTAGTACAACTAAGGTTTTTTTAAAAAAAGATAATTAAAAATGTGGAAGATGCACAACATGATGATACTTGATTCTATTTAATACTGCTTCACGTACACAGGGAAAATGTGAGTAAAATTATATCTAAGTGCACCAAATGTTTTAAAAGAGTTTTAATTTCTCCATTTATTAGCACACAATATTTAATGGATCACACTATTAAAAATTAACTAGTTTCCTTCGTCATGTTCTCACAAAAGTAACGAAAGAAATTCTAGATAAACCAATCTCAATGGGTAAATACTAAACACAACTACATAGCCACTACCGAGATTACATAAATAAGTATAGCATGAATTCATAATATCAGAGCAACTGCCAAAGCCAGATCACAGAGTAGACTCAATGTATAATACAGCTGCTTCAAGGTTACAATTTAAGCAGCAGTTTTATTTGTCCTAGATATACAGGGTAGGGCAAAAGCAAGGTTTACAGTTGTTTGTATGGAACATAATACAATAATTAATAAATAATAATACAAGAATAAATTCTGTGTTTCAAGTACCCACAACTGTAAACCTACTTCTGCCCACCCCGTATAACGTGTTCTGTACCTCTAGCCAGTGCTTCACACTTTATTGGATTAATGTAACACATAAAAAGATTAAAAGTCATTCTAAATAATGCATGAGGCAACAAAATTTAGATCTCTTTATTAAATGCAAAAGTATTTTTAAATTAAATATTTTTAATTCTAAGATGTTACTAAAATAAAATTTGTCCAAGAAACCTCGCCTGCTAGCAAAAATATCGGCAACAGCAGCAACATGAAAGCTGGGCTGACAGCTAGAGCTGTGCTGTACCAAGACAGGCTGCCTATAAAATTCTCAAGAAATCAGATTTCACAATTTAAAAAAGAGTTGTCACAAGTACCCATTTTTTATTTCTTTACCTAGTTCACAGATACTAATTCCTTTTCAGAACCAAATTACCATTAACATGCAAAAGCTGAATATACTTCCTCAAGAAAGTAAAAATACTATATGATAATATAGTTTTTTAAAAAGAAAGTATATTGTTATAGAAGTTTCTTTCCCAAAATACAATTAGAGCGCATATTAAAATAACTGTTCTTCATATACAATGTACAATATCAAATGACTTTTCTACCCAGTGAACCAAAATTTCACTAAAAGAGAGGAGCTACATTCTAACATCAAATTTTTCTATTATACTTTTTTGCTCCCAACATAAACCACTGGGAATAAATAATCCACATGGGTAAAAGAGACTCTTCACATCATTCTTTCACACTCTGAGAACATTAGTTTCCAGAAGCAAACAAAACACTTTCAGGGACTTTAATATGTCAAAATCATTTTCACAAAAATAATTCCAAAATGACACTGCAGGAACATCTACAAATAAAATAATTCAGATGTTAACTCCCAACAGAACATGTCGACATTATACAAATTGTTGTATCTTCAATACTGTTGTATAATGATCCCACTAATCCTTACTAAATTCTTAATAACCACAAATTAATATTTTGGGATGTATTTGACATACAACACACTAGGTACAACTAAACTCTGCTACACAAAAGCAGCCGGAATTAAAACTGGTCCTCTGCTGCCATCTAGTGAAGTCATGAAATGACAAAACTAAAGCAAAAGTAACGAAGAAATTGTTCAATGATGAATCTGTTTAATAAATCATCAAAATATACTAGTTCAGAACATGGTCCATAAAATATCACTGCAGAAAACACTACAAAAATATTTAATGCACTGGATATTTTACTTTATAAAAAATGTGTATTCCTACAAATGTATTCTAGAGCATATAGAATACGGCAATAAGTGATTATAATAAAGTGCCGGATAAGTCATTACTCATAGGAAAATATGTTATTCTAGAATAATATTATCATAGTACTGCTATAAAAGCAAAAATTTCAAAAAAAAATCCAAATTTCCATACAAATGTAGACAAAAGGGGGCCACAAACTAAGCCTCATGGGAGGCCTGCGTGGCAGCCTTACAAACTCGGAGACCAAAGTAACCACATAGGATGATCTGAAATTAAATGTTACTAACTAAAAGGAGTCTATAGCAGGTAGTCATGTCCTAGCATAGAATCGTCCCTGACAAAAGTCAATCCTTACTTTAATAAAGCCTGTCTATGGTCTTTTTGCATCTACAATAACATACCTTTATAACATTAATTTCCTTTTTTCCAGACCCCTCAGAACACAGGCACCGCATCAGAGCAGAGACCACAAATCCCCTCACTGTTACTTAACTGTTGACTGTTAACTGTCTAGTACCCACTATGTAAAAGAAGTATGTGTCTATCATTTTACTTTTCTATCCAATCCCAGAGATTTCCCCACTTTGCTCCCTCCCACTTCCCTACTCAGTCACCAGTGGATTTCATATAACCCACTTACATCTTCTCTTTTGATTGTAGTGTATAAAATAAGATGCAAACTGGCATTTTTCAAAGCATTTTCTCAATCCACTGAGATTTTGCTTCCCGCCAACTGTCATTAGTTTGGCTCAAATAAACACATAAAAATTCTTACAGGTTTGCACTTTTTCCATGGTGAAATAAATAGTGATGGGATATAGAAGTCTGGAGGGGAACCCACTTAACTGTACATTATCAATAAACCATACCACAAAGCTACATCCTCCCGTGCAGGTCTCAAAATTCTTTTCCTTTAGGTATCGCAAGAGTCCCACTTCCACCAGTAACAGAAGAAGTTTTCAGATTCAAAGAGATCAAGTACCCAGCACAATGGCAGTGGGAGGGGGGAAACTCCACGTAGTAAGACATTCACTGGAAAATGTAAGTCAAGAATAAAAGGAAAATTCTAGAAGTTTCCAGGAGCAGATGACTTACAAGGAACTAGATTTAGAATATCAGAACTTTTATCAATAGAGGTTAATAGAAGATATTAAAGTAAGGTTTTTAATATTCTGAGGGAAAATCATTTTTAATCTAAAATTTAATACATAACCGAACTATTAAATACATGGCCAGAGCAACACATTTTCATACACCTAAGCATTCATATAAACTACTTTCTACATATACTATCTTAGGAAGTGATTTAAGGAAGCATCCCTGCAACACAAGAAAACAAACCTAAGCAAAGAAAGAAAAGAAGGAAGGGAAGAAGAGGAAGCAAAAAACATGGAATCCAGAAAGTTAGATCGAATCAAGATAAAAGTTGGGAACAAAGCTTTATATAAAAGCTAGAAATCACAGAAGCCTCCAAAAGAGAAAAGTCTGGGATAACAAAAAAAAATAGTTAAAAGACGAAATAAAGGGCTAAAACCTTGAAAAAACATGAGTAACAGGGTAAAAATAATTAGAATATAAAAGAACCTACTTCTTTTCAACAGTAGGAACATTCCACTTTAAGTGGCAGAGAAGTCATGACTTTGCACTTTGGGAAAGTTAGCTGTCTTTCTGTAATCACCTCCAGCCCTACAGTTGTATACCCTCAGCATATCTTAAGTTTGAGAAAGCACGCAAACTACACTTCCCAGACTCCCTTGCCAGCTCCCCGGAGAAAACTGGAAAAAAGGAGAAAGGGAGAAACGTATTGATTTGCTTCTGGCAGCAGCTCAGGTGGCAGTGAAGGCACTGGCCACAGGATTATGGGCCCTGCTCCTCAGTGGAGACCCCCTCGGTGAGCAGCTGCTAGGCCGCACAACTCGGAGTACGGTTCCAACAGCAACAGCCGGAGCTGCGTGACCTCCTCCAGCACGTCGGCTGCAAATGCTCTGCAAGCTCCAACCAAAGGTGGCGGCAGCTCACTAATCCCTGACCTTGAGTGCCCCTTTTGCTTCTCCATCCTTTCAATGCCTTTGTAAATCTATTATTTATACCTGTATGTTTGAAATATAAAGTGATTTCTCTTTTCAAGTCATAAAAAAGGAAATCTATTCCTTCTTGCTAATCTAAACAGTGCCAGTGAAAAAAAGTTTAAATATTTTCATCAGTTGAATTCAACCACAGACTTAAAAGAAAAGCCTTATATTTACCAAACAGCACATACATGTAAACAGAGTTAACAATATTAAAATGGGAGCTGACATAACAGAGGTAGATGCAAGACAGGGAACTCTGAAGTCCTCATCTTACAAGTGTCAACAAACACTACATAGGAGTTGTTATAATAAAGGGAAGATTAAGTATGCAGGCATGATCAATAAAGAACTAACAATAATAGTTTAACTATAATGAGAAAGCAGAAAAGGTAGACGCCAAGATTTTGGTGAGCTACCTCCTCAGTGGCCACACTAGGAATTCACCTAAGGTTGATTAATAAACAGTAATATAAACATATTATTTAGAGCGTTGGAGATAATCACAGAATAAGTAAAAAACAGAAAGCGTTCAAAGTAATTGCCTTTTAGGTATCAAGACTGATAAAGAGAAGGAAGAGATGGGGAAGAGTTCTAGCACTCTCCAAAATAAGCTTTCCAGTATTACATAATTTGTTTAACCTTAAACAAGTATTACTTTAATAAAGATTATAATTTTCAGTCATTTAAAAATATATATTTAATAAAATGGAAAAGAACTGAGGATCTATTAAAGTAAAAATAGCAGATTACTAAACTATAAATCATAGATACTAAACAATTTATGCAGAAAACACATTTCACTTAACAGAAGCTCCAATATAGCAGGGATCACCATAACTTCCAGCACCCAGAATAGTACTTGGCACATAATAAACACAAAAAATATTGTGGAATGAATACATTTTCATTTAACTAAACAAAAGATTATATACAGACAGATAGGAAGTTCTGAAAGCATGTATACCAAAATCTAACTGGTGATTACAGATGTTTTTTATTTTTGTCCTTTACCTTATCTTTCTTTTCCAACTGTCTACAATATAAATTACTTTTATAATGGAGAATATTTTCAACCACCCTATTATTTCCTCATTACTACAAGACCAGAATCACAAGACAAAAAAAAGACGTTTTTTACTGAAATGTATCAAGTCCAAGTTAGAAAAATTCACAACTACTAATAATGGAAAAGGTTTAAAAGGTATAGACATCATTGATCTTGACCTAATTAAGAGAATTTAAAAACTTTCAGGATAATGGAATACTGCAAAATTGTTCTTCATTGCATATATCAGGTAATTAATTCCAATACTGGTAAACAAATCTCATGAAATCTACCAGTTCTATAGATAAAAGACTCTTGGTTATTTTAATTAGTTACTTTCATTGAATAGATTAAGAAGTGTCATCCATAATGAGAACACAGAATGTCTTTATCAGACTTCACAGTGCAAAATCAAATGATATATTTATTTGTACTAATTACCATGAATGTTACAGGTTATGCTTTTTAGAACTTCACAGCCACACACAAATTAAATATGTAAAACACAGTATCCTTTTAAGTGGTCTTCCATCAGAGAGAGTAATGCCATATGGATTACTCAGATTTACACTGATCTGGAAAACAATTTCAATGCCACTTTAAATGATTTAAGCAGCACTTTTATATCAAAGGGGTAGAAAGGTATGAAAAAGATTTCATTTTTATAAAACAGCCAGTCTTCATAAGAAAACATCAAAAGAAACATTCCAAAGGTTTTGTTTTATTTTACATTTGTCCCTGACATGGCTGGGTACTTTCAATTTTCTTTTGTATAAAGCACGCATTATTAAAAAGAAAAATCAATTATCATTCTTTCAAACAATTTTTCTCCAATTCACAAAGAGGAACAGATTGGTCTTCTCTTTTTTACCCAACCTAACACTTGCCATTTCAATAACCACACACAATGAACTAGAGCATGTGAGCAAACACCCAGTTCTTAAAGTAGCGTGGAATTGTGCTGCTGACTTTGCTGCTATCTACTCGTGTAATTGAAGCAAGTATTTTATTTTTTGGATTCTAGCCCCTCAGATGCCTCCATAAAAACTCTAAGTCTCCCTAGAACAGTATAAAAATTAAATATTTATTCCAGGTATAACTTTATGCACTAGTGAGTTTCAAAATATTAGATATATTATGGCTATAATTAATATTTACCAGTAAATAAGAAAGGAGATCTTCTTATTCCACACCAATATTTGGTAAAAGTTCTTACGTTATATACCATAAGGAACTATTTTCTTTGCAATCAAAAGAAAAACAGGGCTAAATAGAAATTTATATTTATTCTGATCTCTTCCCTCATGCAGAACTGAAAAAATAAGTGAACTAAATTAAAGTAGCACATATAGCACTTAATTGATCATAATTTGATTTACTCATTCTGTTCCTAAATAGCATAAAACACAGTTTGGTTTTTGAACTCCAATGAAAATTATTCCAGGGATATCTGAAACCTGTTTAATATTCCTCTCAGTATGTAAAACTTTTCTAATCTAGTGTCTTATTACCTTATCCACAGTATTCCTATCTGAACATTCAGCTCCAGTCACTAGAATAAACATCTGCTACAAACATTACTAACAGGATACACATCAAGGGATCCAAGTACACTACCAGCTGCCTGGGGTAATTATACTGTTTTCATAACTGTTAGAGCAATGAATATGGAAGCTGCCTGAACATAATATAAATCAAGCTCTCTGCTGTAACAAAGACATGGGACATGATATAATGAGAAGGAAAAAGGCTTAATTTACCTCTTAAATTTATGTATTTAGTGAATTACTTATGTTTTTTAAAAAACCTTGTCAAAGTACTGAGTGTTAGCAATAATTTACAATCAATGAGAAAAATACCTCAACTTTTTAATTTACTGAAGTAAATTTTAAAACAAAATGTCTTCATATTAAACTTATGTTTTTCTACCTTAGGCTCACTTTTATACTTTCTAACACTTAATATGTAAAGACAGTCTTTCAAGGAAAACGTTTGCTATCATAAGATGACAAACTATGACTGAAAGGCCAAATAATGGCCTGCTACCTGTTTTCAAAAATAAAGTTTTATTGGAACACAGTTATGCTCATTTGTTTATGTAAGAGCAGCAGGATAGAGTTGCTTATGTGTTACAATGGTAGCACTGAACAGTTAAGACAGAGACGACACAGCCCACAAAACCTAAAATATTTCCTATCTGGCCCTTACAGAAGACATTTGCTGAATCCTGGATTACACAAGAAACTTAAAGCCGAGGATTCTGTCTTTAGCACTCCTGATCCATTCAGCACCTGACACAAAGCCCTGGAGGTAACAAGTGTTAATATAACTTCTGAATGAATGAAAAAAAGGGAATTTCCAGCCCAGAATTTAGGGAGAATAAATCTATCTACAATTTCCTCCAAGAACCATTATACAAATATATCTTGTTTACTGCCCTGACTGGTATGGCTCAGTGAGCTGGGCACCATCCCACAAAACAAAAGGTCACCGGTTCAATTCCAGTCAGGGCACATGCCTGGGCTGCCAGGTCAGCCAGGCACAGCACGGGGTGCGGGGTGGGGGGCGGGGGGGGGGTGAGAGGCAACCAATCAGTGCTTGTCTCCCTCTCTTTTCCTTCCCTTCCCCTCTAATAATAAATTAAATATTTTAAAAATATATACATGTCTCACTTACTTAAATAGATGTGTTATAAAAAGCTGACTATAACTTAAGATTTTCATAAATGCCTAAGCTGTTTTTTAATTCCTGAAATAGTTTACCTTGCACATTCAGTTTTTTCTGAAAGCAGGGTATCTTTGTGTATGTGTGTGTATTTAATATACAAGGTCTGTCCGGAAAAAGTCCAGCCATTATTAACGTAACAAGAATGATCTGTGTGACATCAATATAACCTGGCAGCCAAGGACAGTGGACTGGAATGTGCATGTGTGAATAATGATGACTTCACTGTACTAGTCAGTGGGGACAGAAGAGGCCCGTTGAGTGAGCCTGTGTACTGTGTGGCCATGGCATTCAAAATGACTGAGCGAGTGGCGCAACAAATCTGCATCAAATTTTGTGTTAAGCTTGAACATTCCTCTGCGGAAGCTATTTGGATGATTCAGGAAGCTTTCAGGGATGACACAATGAGTACAGCACAAATAAAAGTGTGGCACAAACGCTTCAAAGACGGTCAAGAAGCTGTTGAAAGTGATCCACGTTCTGAAAGCCCTTCAACAAGCAGAATACCTGAGAATGCTGAACGTGTACAGGTGCAATCGACAAAGATCAACAACTGACACTGCAAGACGTAGAAGCTGATCGGGGATTCCAAAAACTACTGTGTCAGAGATTTTGACATAGGATACTGGTATGAAACATTCTGTGGCAAAATTCTTTCTGTGGCTTCTGCTACCAGAGCAGAAGGACCATCATGCTGCCACTGCGAGAACTGTGTGAGGTCCCAAGGTGCCTACTTTGAAGAGGACTGAGGCGTCATTGTCCTATATTCAGTGTTTCTTATACCCTGTATCGTCTTCAATAAAGGTCTCTATTTTCACAATACATGGTTGGATACTTTCTGGACAGACCTTATCTAATTTCACATTGTGCAGAAGTCCTAACTAGTACCATAATACACACACACACTAATTATAAGAATAAATAAAAATATAAAAATATTTTTGAATAATATAATGTATATAGCAAATTCAAAAAATTCTGTATTCCCACCATAAGAATTTGTAAGAGGGTTCAACAAGACTGTTGGTGCAATATCAACACGCACAAATAATTAGCATCATACTAGTGCCTGAAGCCATTTTCCATGAGTGAGATGGTGCTTCTAAATTCAAAGCAAGGAACCTCCTTTTAATCAGTAGGTACTAGATTTTTCCACTGAATTTCCAAAAATCAATTTCAAAGTTTATGACATGGTCTCTTTTCAGGACCACATGCAAACAGTTAATTACAATATTAAAACACAGATTCTTTTTTAAAAATTTAGCAAAAGAAATGCCAGATCTCTACACCGAAAGCTACACAACACTGCGGAGAGAAATTAAAGATGGTCTAAATAAATGGAGAATAGATATGTTTCTGAGTTGGAACACTCAAACACTGTTAAATGACCGTTGCCCCCAAACTGATCTCTAGATTTGAAGCAAATCTAATCAAAATCTCACATAAATGTTTTACTCCCAAAATAAAGTACCCTAAGAGAGAGTGGGTATCTAATAAATACTAGGGGTTTTCCTTTCATTTTTGGTGGAGCATGGTTCTATGTTAAATGAGAAACTTCCATTATCGATGGAAAACCTATTAGCTCAAATTACTTCAGCTAATCCTTTAGGGGTCTAACAGTTGAGACACAGAGAAGGGGGTATACAACTGCAAAAGAGGGAAAATAAAAGGAAGATGGCAAAATACAAGTGACAAATTCCTCAGACTTCATTATTTTGCCCAAAGTTTGCGACAATCATGGCCTTGGATACTATGGAGAAGGCAATGTAAAGGTAAAGAATACCCAGAATATGAAACTCACCAGATCAAAACTATGCCTCACCCCCACATCCCCAGGCCATTTTGTACATAGTTAAAAGCCTAGAGGTAGGTACCTTTGCTTCTTATCTTTTCTTCCCACTCTTTCTCCACTCAAAGAGGTAGGTAATAAACCCATCTGTTAAGACATTGTTACATACCTATTAAAAATATACATCTCAACAAAAACTCAACTCAGGCTATTCCTTACTATCACTTTAATAGATTCTAAACTTACCATAATCCAAAAAAATTAAATATCATTTCAACTTTCTGAAATACGCGATGAGGTTAATTTTTATTAATCCTTCAATAATATGTATCCCCAGAGAGGAAGGCATGAAAGGGCAAGTCACTCAAGTATCTATATGTGAATCTTTAACTGTATCCATACTTATAGACTCATCCATGTAGAATGAATACTCCTAGAAACACATCAGGCGAATTTAAAGTTTTCATTGTATCTCTCTACACTGTTTGAATTTTTCATCATATACTATTATTTTTTTGAAGCTAGATAATTTTAAAGTAAATTCAAAATACTGCGAACAAATGAACATATATATGTAAATATATTAAAAATATATATGTAAAGCATACTTTGTTATTTAACTATTTGGACTCAGTATACCAAGCATTAATATTAGAAACAATATGTTTTTGCCCTCGCTGGTGTGGCTCAGTTAGTTGGAGTGCCATAACCTCACAGGTTCAATTCCCAGTCATGACACATACCTAGGTTGTGGGGGTTCAATCCCCAATCCCCAGTCCTCATCTGGACACACACAATCCCTGGTCCGGGTATGTATGGGAAACAAACAATCAATGCTACTCTCTTCGCATCAATGTTTCTCTCTCTCTCATTCTATCTAAAAGCAATTTTTAAAAAATGTCTTTGGGTGAATATTAAAACACACACACACACACACACATATATATATATAACTAAATACACACACACATACATATATATAAAACCAGTGTGTGTATATATCTGTTTTATAACCAAAATAATAAGGTCAATACTACAATGACAGTAGTGGTGATAAACCTCTAGGTGATAAAATGACTATTTTTATTTTCTTCTTTTTGTTATTTTCTGAACTTTAAGGAACTTTGTTATCAACAAAATACCAAAAAAGCTAAGTTGAAGGGAAAAACTGTTTCCAATAAAGACAAATAAAATGAAAGAAAATATTTTTGACATGTTCCCCAATAATAAAAATAAAATATAATTACTAGAAAGAGTATCATGTTGAAATAATATCATTATATTCACTTATTATTAAAATCGAATTATATCTGCCCCTCTCCACATCTCCATATGTATCTTTTAAGGTCATAAAAGGTTAAATGTAGATGAAGAAAGCAAAATACAAAAGGTATAATCGCCATTTTGACATTCAAAAACTTCTCATAAATATTAAGTGCAATCAATATCATCTTCAAAATAATATCTAAAAACTAAAATATAAATCTAAAAACTAAAATATAAAGGATCTCAAAGAGATATCTAAATTCCCATTTTTATTGCAGCATTATTCACAATAGCCAAGATACGAAAACAACCTAATGTCCGTCAACACATGAACAGACAAAGAAGTAGTATACAGCATCCCCCCTTTATCCGTGGGGGACATGTTCCAAGACCTCCCAGTGGATGCCTGAAACCACAGATAGTACCGAGCCCTACATACACTATGGTTTTTTCCTATATATACATACCTATGATAAAAATTAAATTTATAAATTAGACACAGTAAGATATTAACATAATTAATAAAATAGAGAAATACTGTATGATATTACTTATATGTGAAATCTAAGAAAGCCAAACTCACAGAAACAGATACTAGTATGGTGATTACCAGGGCCTGAGAGGTGATGGAAATGGAGAGTGGTTGGTCAAAGGGCACAAACTTCCAGTTGTAAGACAAATAAGTTCTGGGGATCTAATGTACAGCATGGTGGTCATAGTTACTAATACTGTATTATACATTTGCTAAGACAATAAATCTTAAATTTTCTCACCACAAAAAAGAAATGGTAATTAAAGGGATGGAGCTGTTAGCTAACACCACAGCAGTAATCATTCTGCAATATACGAGTGCATCAAATCAACCTATTATATACTTTACATTACACAAGATAGGTCAATTATATCTCAATAGCACTGGGAGAAAAACTAAAATATATATGCACTCCTAATTATTCTAAAACATTTTCTTTATTATGAAAAAGTCAATAGGACTCCTATATTAAATCTGTTAAAATAATTATTTCAACTACCATAACCATTTGCTAAATGAAGATTTGCTAAATACTTATAGCAAAGCTATAAAAACACAGATTACATAACAGAAAGAAAAAGCTATATATTATTGAGGATAATACAATTTATACTAATAACTATTTTAAAACTTAGGAATGTGAAATTTGAAGCTGGGCTTTGTTGTAAGAATACAGCAACCTTAAGAGTGTGTAAAATTACAAAGAGAATTAGGAAGGATTAAGAGAAAAAAGAAAAGCTATTCAAAGAAACAAAATATAAAATGAATCAGGGAGACTTGGTAATTTTTAGATTATAAACTGACAGCACATCTGTTAATTTCAGAAGTGCCCAAGAGCCATTAAAAACAAGGCGGTGAGCAGCAGACATGCCAAAAGCACAGTACTATTGAGAGAAAAAACACTTTCTCTTAAAACTTAAACTTTATACAGATTTATGTCAAACTAACAGAACTCTGAAACCAAAAATTTAGAAAATGAGAGCATTACTTAGCTAATTACTTAGCTAAGACTACTAGCAAAACAAAAACTATACAGAATTTGAAACATGCCCTGTTTTGCTGTTCAAGTCAGAAATTCACACTCCCAAGAATGCAAACCTTTTCTAACAACAGAGCGATATTCTTCAAGCATTAGGGTTATTTGTATAACTGTTTTTAGAAGTCAGACTTACCGAGTACCATCTGCTTTCCAGCTTACTTTATATGGCTTCTGCTCCAAAAGTTTAATATTTTGTTTGTCCATGGAAACAGGCTGTGCTCCAGGGAATCCAGACCTTAATAACGAAGAACATTTTATTACTATTATGGATGGTATCATACAAAGCAATACATGGTCTGAAACCAATCTCACATCAATCACACATTTATTAGTGTTCTCCCTACGATGAGATTAATGTCAATGGGAATAATACTAGATTTCATAAGAATGCTAACAAAAGACTATCATTTTCTTGGTATTTAGAATGCAAATGAACAAGATTCTAATCACCATTGCTATAACTATTGGGTTAATTTTTAAATATTAATGTATATGATCTAAATAGTAAAGCAGGTATGTTGACAAGTCTTTTAAATCTGGAAGAAGTTTAAATCTTGCTTTAGTCATCTTACATTATTTTAGACCCCATATTCCTCATCGTGACACTGCCAATTTGGCATAACTGTGCAGGGCTGGCAAGCTTCTCCTCAAAAAATGCCCAAAAGTGACAGAACAGGAGAAATGCGGATCAAGATTAAAGTGCAGTGGCAAAGGTTTAACACAATGCTGAAATCAATATTGCTTCATCATCATTTTCATCTTTTAGTTAAAATTATTTCTAGATGATTGATCTGTATGTACCAGTCAAAAAATTATTTACATCAGCAATTTTTAAGTTAATAATCCTGTTCATCATGTTCCAGCTGTATCACAATTTTCTGCCACAGATAGCAATGATCAGCAGAAATGAACACAGGCCAAGGCCTGAGAGCAACAGATAAGAACAGTGAACTCTCTCCTGAATCCTCTCTCATTGAAATGCCTGGTAAATAGTTTCAAGTCGTGGTAGGGGGCAGAACATATTTAAAGCTGATTCCCTTAGGTTTTTGATTACAGAAAAACTGAAAAATGTGACACATTCAATTTTCACCTCTTCTCCCTTAATACAATAAGGGCAACCCATGAACCTGCAAGAGTAGAAGCAAACACAAAAAACAAATACTAGAGAAACAGTAACTCTCTATTCTTTTAGGAAGGCTTGCATCATCTAACTTTTTGACTCAACTGTTTATTTGTTATACTTCTTGTCTTAAAAATAATCTGATAAACTCTTACTTGACATCTCTTTAAACACTTTAAGTAAACATTCCAATTTCAAGAGGCAAAGAAACTACGTTAATGCTTGCTTCTATGTTAAATATTTCAGAGTAAGAATAAATTTTATTTTAAAACATTAAAATATTTATTACCCTTCCCAGCCACAAAATTGATGACATTTCTGTTGTACTTCTCCTAACTTCGGTTGAGTTGTTACTTGAGTCACACCTTTAACGGTTACACCTTCCAAGAAAATAGCACCCTTAAAAGGAAAAGAAAAATATTTTATTAGAGTTGAAACCCATTTACAAAGCCTGGACTGAGAAACAGATTCGTTTGTTTTCACAAATCTGAGCAAACACATGAAACAGAAATGGTCTGCTCCAGGAGGCTCTATAAACGCCCCTGAGACTGTACACTAGTTTTCCTTAATCCAACAAATGGTCTTCAATGTACATACATAGTCGAGTGTTTACATCGTGCTGTCAAAGCATTCCATAGGCACTGCACTATTCAGGAACCATAACAGCAATAATAACTTACTACCATTATCTACTCAGAGCTTATCTACTAACCTACTCAGAGCTCAGACTATCTGGCATCTTACAAACACTTTCTCTAATCCTTGTAATAACTCTGAAAAGTAGATATTATTGTATTTATTTCACAAAAGAGTGTATAATGCATAAAGACTGCATATAATTTATTCAAGTGGTAAAAACAGAATTTTGAACCCAGGTTATTCACCAATGATTCTCATTTTGGGAGGGGTAGGGGAGCTGTATCACTTATTGAACATAGACTTTAAGGGGATAAACCCCCACAATATATACCTTTGTAAACTAGAATAAGAGTATAACAAGGTGGCCAAGCTACAATCATTGGATGTATCATTACTAATCACTGATTACTAAATATTACTCATCACTGAATTTTTACTCAAAATTCTTTCCATCGGAATTACATAAAATATCTTAACTATATTTCAGACCAAGCGTATTTTTAAAA
>PVJD01012974.1:0-36746 GCA_004026545.1 Mormoops blainvillei | reverse complement strand
AAATGTGAACTAATCTAGTTGGGCTGATGATAATAGTGTTAGAGCATAGCAGGAAATTTTTATTTGCCAAAACCAACTAGCACAGACCATTTTTTTCTCTTTTTTTAAAATGTGGGATATTTCCAATATACAGAAAGGAACAGAGACTAAATAAAGAACATTCACGTAAGCCATCCTCTAGCTCTTAACAAATTTTAACATTTTAACATGTGAGGTCTTTTTCTTTTATGAAAATATCACGTGCAGCAGAAGTCTCCTCTTTTACTCCATTCTCTTACATTTCTTCTCCATAGATAACTACCACTCTGATAAATTTGGTGTTTATATTTCCATTGCATGTTTTTGTACTATAACTACATAGTCATTTAATTTTATCCAAAAATTAGGAATAGTGTTATATTGCATATTTTCGAAGTCTTTTAATTGTGCCACGTACAAAAGTTTCATTTATATAAATTATCATCTTTCTACTTGTTGAGAACACTGTTCGTGATGATGTTGCATTGATTCATTATACTCTAGTTCATTTATTTTAAGCTGCTATGTGATGCATCTTTGTATAAATAGATGCTTTATACATCCTTTAATAAGTATTTTGATTGTTTCCAATTTGTTGTTCCTAGAGTGCTGTAGTAAACATTATTTGTGTGTGTTATACAGATGCACTGTTTAAAAGGTGGATTTCAAAGTGTTATGTCGGACCCTCGGAGGACCATTTCCCTCCTACTCCTAAACCTTTTATGGGAGTCTGTGGGGTGAAAACTATACTGCTACTAATAATGTTCTTTGACCTTTGCCCCCCTCATTCTCTCATATAGTAGAGTTTTCCAGAGGATGCATGATGTATGATATTTCAACAGATCTGAATGCAGAAGCAGATATGAGAGCCCAGCTGTCTTCTATTATAATAGATTTGCAAAAATGTAAAAGCCCTTCTTTTATTTAATTTTGTTTGTTTTGGCAAATAGTTATTTTTTATAAAAATCTGTTATGATTACATGTAACATTTGTTGCTTTTAAATAAAATAATATTTTAGACTTTATCAATTTTAACTTATAATACAATAAATATCAATGGATATAACCCATAGAAGCAAATATTTTTAAGAGACTTTAAGACCAAAAAGTTTGAGGGCTGCTGCTCTAGGGAATATACCTGAGTGTGGAAAGGCTGGTTGTAGGGGGTGCACAGGTGTAACTGCACCTCGTACTGCCATATTTGTTCTGCAAGGTTGTTACTCCACTCTACTTTCTCAGCAGCTGTATTAAGAGTTGCTGGTTCTCCACATTCAAGCTAATATTTAATTTCGTCAAGATTTTCACAAGCTTTGCCAATAGGATGGATGTTATATGGAATCTCATTATGAATTGAATTTGTTTTTCCCTAATTACTGGTGATACTTAGCATCTTTTCGTGTTCATTGACCACATTTGTAGTTTATCTCCTGTGAAAAATATTTTTCTTATTCTTCGCCATTTTTCCTGTCTGGTTGATGTGTTTTTCTTACTGATTTGTAGGAGGGTTTCTTTTCCTTCCCCCTTCCCTCCCCACCACTGCCCTTTCCTTTCCTTCTCTCCCCTCCCTTCCCCTCCAAAGATTTCCTTCCCTTCCCCTCCCCTCCCCTCCTTCCTTCCTCCCTCCCTCCCTTCCTCCCTTCCTTTCCTTCTTTTTAAGTATTCTGGTTACTAATCCTTTGTTGGTAATGCGTTGAAAAAACAACCTCTCACAGTCTTGAGTTTGTCCTTTCATTTTGTTTATGATAACTTTGGTTGAGCAGAATTTCTTAATTTCAAAGTAGCTAACATTTGTCCTTTTCTTTACACTTAGGCTTTTTATACCTAAAGGAATCTATCCCTACCACAAATTTTAAAATTAATTTATTTTCTTATAAATATTAAAGCCTTGAGTTTCAGACTCAAGGTTTTAGTCCATCTATAACTTATTTTTGTGCATGGTTTGAGGATTTTTTTATAACTGGGATTTTTTTCCATTACATATGTATCCTTATTTGTCATTTTTGAGAATACATGAAAGGAATTGTGAAGACTCAGTAATAAAAAGCCACTAATCAAATTGAGCAAAAGACTTGAACAGTTCAGGAACGAAGACATAAGAATGGCCAATAAGCACAGGGGATGCTGCTCAGTGTTTTTAGTGATCAAGGAAATGAAAATTAAAACCACAATGAGATGCCACTAAACGTACACAAGAATGGCTGAAATAAGAAGACATACCCTACGCTGGCAAAGATATGGATCAACTGGAACTCTCGTATGCTGCCTATGAGAGTATAAAATGGCACAAACACTTAGGAAAACTGTGAGTTTTTATAAAGTTAAACAATCACCCACCTGGGACCTGGCAATCCCACTCCAGTCATTTACTCAAGAGATTGCATTTGTTCACACAAAGACTTATATATAAATACGTACAGAAGCTTTATTCAAAATAGCCCAAAAGAAACAACTCAAATGTTCATCAATAGGAGAGTAAATAAGCAAATTGTAGTTTATTCATAAAATGGTATATTACTCAGCAATAAAAAGAAAACAACGAACTGTTGATTATCCGAATAGCAAGAATGAATCTTACATTTATATGAAAACCAAAGACAGGCAAAACTAAACTGTGGTGGCAGAAGTCCTAACAATGGCGTCCAATGGGATAGTGGGAATTGACTGCAGGTGGGCTCGTGGAGCCTTTCCAGGGTGTTGGAAATGTTTTATATTTTGATTGGAGTGTTGGTTACATGGGTGTATACATTTGTCAAAACTTATTCAATTGTGCATTTCATTGTACATCAATTTCTCACTTTCATTAAAAAAATTGGAAACATGGGTGCCTTTGAAATCCCCTTTTCCATATTTTAATTGAAAAGTACCATTGCTTTCTGCACTGATTACTTTGTGAAATTTTCTTTTTTCATTGCTGTTGTTGAACACTAACATCTGGGCTATATATTTCATAATTATGGGGCATAAATGTGACTGCTTTTTGCTGCTTGTACAGAAAACCAAAGGCTAGTCAGACTCTACCATTTTTAAGTACATTTATGTTTTCAGTCAGGGCTGTATTTTAATTTATGGGTTTCACAAATTTTATACTTGTATGAATATCACTTATGTTTGTCCCCATAATCTTTAGGTGTCAGGGTGAACCCCTGTTATATTAATTTTTTATTAGCATTATTCATTCAGCTTTTGTTGAACCTAATGTTTTATATCAAGCAGTGTTCTAGCCCTGGGGTTACAATAGTAAAGCAGTCAGACAAGGAACGACCCTACCTTCAAAGAGTTTATAATCTAGTGTGGGAGGAAACACACAATAAACATAATACATTAGATATCTTTAGATAGCACTGATTGCTATGAAGAAAATGAGACAGGATGATGTGATTGAGAGGAACTGGGGGACTACTTCCAACTGTGGGTTCAGAGAAGGGCCTCCCAAGGAGGGACATTTGAGCTGAGACTGGAATAGCAGGAACGGCTCCGTTCTATGAAGATACGGGGGAGGATTTTCTATAACTGTACTTGTATGAACAGGCCAACCATTATCACATCCCCTGATTGTTTTCTCAGTTGTTTTTCATTTCAGAGTCCTTATATTTTTTAATTACCCAGTTTTGGGGGTCTGTTTTGTTGTGACTTCTTGGTCATGAGACAATTTGAACTCTTAAGCTTTTGGCTTTCCTACTCTTCTTACTAATTTACTCTGTGGTGTTCACTCTTAGAAACAGAACATTAGTCTCCATAAATCTTCCCTTTGCACATATTTGACCATAGAGGTTTAAAGAGACAGTACTAGCATATGTAGAAGCAGGGACTGAATTTCTGTAGTTTTGACAGCGGATTTCCTGTATTCCACTGCTCTTCTGTACCACATTGTAAAAACCTTAAAAGTGTTTGGGAGCCTTCCTCTTGGAACTGTTACTGCATCAACTCTGTGTAGTGAAGCTTAGCTACCTTGGGACTCTGCTAGCTGAAGCTATATTTTTCTTTTCATTCCTAAGAGGGCATTTTTGGTAAAGTTCTCATGAATTAAAAAGTGGAGAATCAAGTTCATTAATATTTCAGGTTTTGCTGCTTATTTGCTTTTCTGCTAATGATCTTTTTAAAAAGTTGATTCTTCCTTGGTTCAAGAGTGAGCTGTATTTCACTTTTAATTTTTGAAGTATGGGCATAAGAGAAATTTATTCTGAGCTAAGTATTTGCTCTGTTAAAAACAATAGTTTACATGGTTTCATTTTACATAATTTCTAGTATCTATTATTTAGACAGTTAACAGATTCAGAAAGTGTTTATTGATGGAAAAGGCAACTAATAGGATAGGGATGCTCATTATTCCACTGACCCCAAGATTATTGTATACGTCTCACTTCAGGGTATATGACCACTTTTCTGCATAAAGTCCACTTAACTAATGTGGCTTCAGTATAGCTAGGCTCTGTGTGTGTGTGTGTGTGTGTGTGTGTGTGTTTAATGATCACAGATCATGACTCTGGGCTGTTATTTTAACTTGAACTTCTTTACCAGAGTTTGCTATATGCTCTACCATACCTTGGCTTTCCTTCTTGAAGACCAGACTCACAGGTTCATGCTTTCAGCTGACTGTTTTTGTTTTTATAGAATTTAAGTTTTTAGTTTTGTATGGAATTTCTCTTCACCTTATTTTTTAGGAAGCTACTTGTGTGGTGTAAACACTTGCAGTCACTGAATTTGAAAGTACAGCTAGCATTCATCAAGCTCTTCAGAGGCAGGGATTCCATTAATATTTCCAGTGTCCAGCATCTGCATTCCATAGAGCAGTAAAATGAGTTGGACAAGGAGCTTGCTCTGTTTACTGATTCATGGGGCCGGTATTTACTTGGGCCTCGGCTCTGCCAGGTACTTCTTAGGCTTTCGGCATAAAGAAGTGGGAAGATTAGCAGGTCCTGCTGGCACCGGCGGGGTCACAGATGTAGGAGGCTTTAGGAATAGAGAGACTCATTCAGTTCACCTCAAGTCATGGAGGAATTTTCTGGTAAGAATATTTCAGGATTACAGTTACACTTCTGGGTCTCCTGGGAGGAGAGGAATTTAGACCAATCTAATGGAATATGGTTTGGGAACTGGGGATTTCTAGTTTGACAAGCATGAAAATATTCATAGGAATACAGGACTCTCAGTCTTCCACTGCAGTGATGGTTGGAAGACAGTCGAAGCCGTGTACATAATACTGCGTTTTTCTTGAAGATTCACTAAGATCTTAGGTTGTATCTCTCTAAACTGTTAGCAGTTTAGTGTATTCTTAAGTCATGTTTTATGTTTCTCTAGGAATATAATGCATTTCCTATATATTTCCTCCTATATTTTCCTAGTTGCTAGTATTGGTTTTTGGGAGTTTTTTTGGAGGGGGTTGTAAATACAGTCACAGAATATTTATAGATAGGAAACTCTAAAGGTGAAAAGTTTACTTGACTTGTCACATTTTAAAACATCGTCTGTTAACTTTTTTTTGAATTTGTACTGCTGTTTACTTTGTGTTAAAAATGGTAATATTAAAATTGGTAAGAGTAGCTCATAATAAATAAACATCAATCTCTTACATTTGAATAGGAGTATATAGTTTAGAGGCACTTTCAGAGATGTTTATATTTTTTCTTCATAACCTCTCTGTCCGAAAGAAGGAAAGCAGGTCTTTCTTTTCTTGAGAATTTAAGTTAAAGTTACATGCTTCATCCACGGTTTCACAGAAGGCAATGGGGCCGGTAGTGGATGGAGCCTTAACCCCCTGACTCCAGTTGGTACCCTGCCCTGGGCCTCAACCTTGATCACCAGTGGAAGGGAATGTCAGCAGTGCCCTTCCTCACCTTCCTCCTATTCCCTTCCCTGTGCTGGGGTTCCTGAGAGAGAACACCAGGCATACCCTGCCCAGATGTGCATTGCTTTATTTCCCACAAGGTTATGTGTATCGCCTTTGATAGCTAGACTAAAAAAAGCTAGGGAAGTTGTGAAGGTTACTATTAGCTTGCCAAAAGTTTGTGCAGGAAAAGTGTTTCACCCCTGCAAGTGGATATGGAGGAATATGGATATGAAGGATTGGGTTTTTGGTAGTTGTTGTCAAGACCCAGTTGTTTACCTTGGCCACTGCCTGCCATTTTCCTGAGGCAGGCACCTTCATCACTGCCTGCTCCTGTGCGCCATTTACTATTGGGAAGTGGAAATCATAGTCCTGTAACCTATCTACCCACAATTTAAAAGTTGAAATAATTTCTAGCAAAAGTATAAAGGAGAAATAAAGCAATTTATAGTAAGTAAAATATATTTTGGTAGGTATGTGCATCAATATGTACCTAAGAAGGCATATGGAGTCAGATTTTCCCACTTCCATGTGAAATCACTAAGAGTATGAAGTGGCATTGCAGCTGTGACATGATTTTTTGAACTCTTTTATTAAAACTCCAAACAAAACAAAATACATCTTTCATGAACATCTTTTATTAAAATTCCATACAAAACAAAATGCTACCCCTACCCCAAATTCCTTTAATTTATGTTGTAGCTGTGTTGTGAAAAATTCGATGTATATTGAAACTATAAAATAATCATGTTTACATAAAGCAGTTTTCAGATAGTTATAAACTGACTTTTTTGCACCATGAATGTCCGGCTGGATATTTGAAAGTAGAGCAGGACAAAAAGTGTGCGATGCAGGACAGTTCTTTGTTGTATAGGACTGTCCTGTATGTGGTCTGCCAAATGCCAGGGGTGTCTTCTACTTATGGTGACAATGAAAAAATTGCCCCCACAAATTCAGAATACACCTTCTAGATGGCAGTGCCACTTGTGTTGAGAATCTGTGTCTTAAACACTTCAGAAAGACACAGAAACCTACGGGGGACCCCAGGAGTACAAAGATCTCCCAACATCTCAAACCAGAAGCTTGTAGTGCTGTGATGTCATTGTCTAGAGAGGCTAGAGAGGCAGGAGGAGAAAGTCGTCTCTGTTTTCTCCCGAAGGCTAAGATATGTTTTTGCCTTCATCTTTATCAGCCTGAGTGGACTATTCTGCATTCCTATGGTTGAAGATTTTTGCATCCCCTCCATTCCCTGTCCTCCTAGCTTTCTGGGGAGGCTTTCTCTAGACCAGCTTCTGAACGAAATGTGAAAAATGGGTGTGGAAGTATCCAAGAAAACTGGTAGAAGTGTAAATATATGGAACTTACAGTTTACCCAAGTAAAGGTTTTTATGTATGTAATTTGTGATTTTGCAAAATATGGCTAAATTATTTTGGTACATAAATTATGAGAATTTTATCGTGATTAATTTGGAGGATATAATTTTTCTATAAACTATAGTATTTTGATAATTGGGTTTGTGAATTATTTCACAAAATTAATAACAGTGGAAATCGATTTAGAGGGAAATACTTAGCTATTACTATGATTTCAGGAGTCAATATTTTTGCTTTCTTTTCTTTGTGAGACAGGCATTTTGGTGATAGATATACAAAAGTTCATATTCTCCATCTGCCATAGGGTGACTGTGCGATGTGAAGCAAATTAATCAATATCTCCGAGCCTTACTGTAAACCACCCTCGCCAGCGATGTGGTGATGCTGGTATTTAACGACCTGGTTGCAAGGAGCCATATAAAACATCCAATTCAGCTTTCTCCTAGTACTTGTTACTGTGCATTCATATTTTTCATGCAGTGTAGAATAGGGCTGATAAAAATGTTAAGTCTTTTTTACTTGACCTATTTCTATAATGTAAACAATTTTTATAATTACTGTTTTGAAAATACTGAATTATTAAAAAATATTATAATAGGCCCATGACATTCTGCCACTAAATATACTGTATAGTATATGATGTCATTTATGTAAAAAATATGGACAACAAATTTACCTGTTTCTCTCAAGAAATAAAGTTTTTAAAAACCTCACTCGTCAAGATGACTAAAGCCAAAACCAAGAAGAAACAGCAGGCTGAGTTGATTCTGGGGAGTGGGCCCATGATAGGCTTACAAGTTGAGTGGTACACTCACACACACCAGCCTGAGAGTGCAGCCTTCAGTATATGGATTTGTATGTCATGGGCCTTTGGGTTACAAAAAAATTGCAAAGCTACATAGCTTAAACCTGAGAATATTGAGGCTATATTGTCCTTCACCTGATAATGATTTCAGTATATGTGGGCATTTTAAATTTTTTTCACTGTAAAAATGATGTGGCTGAATAGTTATATACATGCATTGCTTTTTTCTTTCCCTTTTTTCTTTGTTATCATTGTATATTGATTTTTTTAGAGAGGAAGGGAGAGAGAGAAAGAGAAAGAATAAAAGAGAGAGAGATCGATTTGTTGTTGCACTCATTCATGCATTCACGTGTTGCTTCTTGTATGTGCCCTCATCAGAGAGTCAGCCTTCAACCCTGGTGTATCGGACGGCAGTCTAACCAACTGAGCTATCTGGCCAGGGTCTAGTGGTTTTTCTTTAGGTTAAATCTCTAAAAGTAAAAATAGAATTACTCTATTGAAGGACACAAACCTTTTATGGCACTTGATGTAATTGCTAAATTATAAAAATATTCTATAGATTTATATTGTCTTCAGTTAAGTAGGTTCAGCTGTATAGCTAGGGATTTTTTTATTTAAAGTGTTTTGTGGGGTACTAATTTAATAGGTGAAATATTTTAATTTGTATTTCTTTGGCTACTAGTAAATTTAAATATTTACTTTTCACGTATTTGTAGTGTTTCCTCTTGATTGTTTATTCACTTTTTTAAAAGTATATTTTATAGATTATGCTATTATAGTTGTCCAGTATTTTTCTTCTCTTTGTACCCTTCTGTCCTGCACCCCCATCCCTCCAGCGTTTCCCTCTTCTCTGCTTAGTTCGTGTCCATGTGTCATACATATAAGGTCTTTGGCATCTCCATTTCTTATACTGTGCTTAACCTCCCCCTGTCTATTTTGTGCCTATCAGTTATGCTTCTTATTTCCTGTACCTTTTCCCCCCATTCTCCTCCTCTTCCTCCCCACTGATAACCCTCCATGTGATCTCCATTTCTGTGATTCTGTTTCTGTTCTAGTTGTTTACATAGGTTCAGTTGTTGATAGTTGTGAGTTTGTTGCCATTTTACTGTTCATAGTTTTGATCTCCTTTTTCTTATAAAAAGCCCTTTAACATTTCATAAGGGCTCGGTTTCATAAGAACTCGTTTAACTTGACCTTACCTGAGAAGCACTTTACCTGCCCTTCCATTCTAAATGATAGCTTTGCTGGATAGAGTAATCTTGGCTGGAGGCCCTTGCCTTTCATGACTTTGAATACTTCTTTCCAGCCCCTTCTTGCCTGGAAGGTTCCTTTTGCAAAATCAGCTGATAGTCTTCCGGGAACTCCTTTGTAGGTAACTGCCTCCTTCTCTCTTGCTGCTTTTAAGATCCTCTCCTTATCTTTAATCTTGGGTAATGTAATGATGATGTACCTTGGTGTGTTTTTTCTTGGATCCAACTTCCTTGGGACTCTCGGAGTGTCCTGGACTTGCGTATCTAGTTCCTTCACCAGATAGGGAAAGTTTTCCTTCATTATTTGTTCAAGTAAGTTTTCAGTTTTTTGCTCTTCCTTTTCTCCTTCTGGCACCACTATGAGTCAGATGTTGGGACGTTTAAAGTTGTCGCAGAGAGGTTCCTCAGCCTCTCCTCATCTTTTTAAATTCCTGTTTCTTCATTGTGTTCTGGTTTATTTCTTCCTTCTGCTCCAAATCATTGAGTCCCAGTTTCCTTCCCTTCACTGTTGGTTGGTTCCCTGTATATTTTGCTTTATTTCACTTTGCATAACCTTCACTTCTTCCTTTATTTTGCAGCCATACTCAACCATTTCTATGAGCATTCTGATTACCAGTGTTTCGAACTCTGCATCTCATAGGTTGTCTGTCTCCTTGTTGCTTAGTTCTTTTTCTGGAGTTTTGATCAGTTCTTTCATTTGGGCCATATTTCTTTGTCTCAGCACACTTGGTACATTATAAGGGGCAGAGCCTTAGGTATTTGCCAGAGTGGGTCAACCCAGTTCTCTGCATTGTGGCAGTGTAGGCGGGTGAGGGGTCAGAGAGGGAAGGGAACAATGCCACTTGCTAGCTTCCTTGTCTCTTGCTCCACTTTCTGTCACTTTCCTCACCTCCCACAGATTGTGCCCTTTCAGGTGTTGATTCCCTGGGCAGGTGGGCTTGTATATGTTCTAGGATCCCATGGACCTCTCCATCAGATTCTGTGAGGCTGAAAGTTTCTCCCACCTCAGGTGCAACCCCCACAGGTTTATACAACCAGAGGTTTTGAGGCTCTATTTCCCCGTGCTGGAACCCTGGGTTGCATGGTCTGTCTCGCTCTGCAGTTGTTCCTCCCAGCTTATCCACATGTGGCTTATCAACACGTGAATGTGGGACCGCCCGGTCTGCCTGCCACTCCCTTGTGGAGCGTCCTCTCTCTCCTGGCTTTCCACCACCACCCCTCCTACCAATCTGGATGAATGTTTCTTTAACTCCTTAGTTGTCCGACTTCCATACAGTTTGACTTTCTGGCAGTTCTGGTTATTTTTTGTTTTTAAATTGGTTGTTTAAATAGGGGAAGTTTTAGATAACTTTAGATAACACCTTCTTTTGGTTGTGCGAGGAAGCAAAGCGTATCTACCTACGCCTCCATCTTGGCTAGAACTCTATTCACTTACTTTTCTCATATTTAACTTACAGGATCACTTAACAATTTAGGTTCTTTTCAGAACTGTGGCTAAATTAGATTTTTATCTAATCATATTCTGCTTGTTTTTTTCTTTTAGCTCCAGTAATAAACCGATTCACGAGGCGTGCCTCAGGTAAGTCTATGTTACGGATTTTGCTTACTAATGGTGACATTTTTTAAATAATAGCAGTATTGGAGAAGAAAGTATGAAGAGAATAATTGCTATAGAGCAGTGATTTTCAGCCGGTGTGCAGTGGCAGGCACACTGGTGTGCTGCAAGAATTTTGAAAACATGCAACACCTGATTACTTTGTTGGGGGCACTGACCTTTCTCCCCTTAGATTGTCAAATAAAAAAATGGCAACAGCCAACTCAACAATAGCCATCTATTGTGAATGAATCAGAATTATACCTGTTCTTTTTGTCAGGTCGGCAAAATTATACTTCTTGGTGTGCTACAGAATTTTAGTAGTTTATGTGTGCCATGAGATGAAAAAGGTTGAAAATCACTGCTATAGAGTGATAATTTATTTTTCTGTTATTTTTCCCAGGAAAACATAACCTCTGATATAATCAAGAATAGGAAGTAATTGGAAATTACTCTCTGCCTGGCTAAACTTAAAATCACTCTGTTCACTGAGACTAATATGCCTTTTAAATGGAGACTCTCCCCCTGTGAGTCTCCACAAATAAATAAATAGTTTATTCCTGCTCTTGATTAGTTGTTATATGCATGGCTAACTGATTGACCAGCCACAGTTTAGAAGCAATATTTAGAAGATCGGGTAAAGGACACTCTAAAAAACAGTGATGGATGAGAGGTTTTAATAAGGGACAGGAAAACTTAAAATGCAGATACCATGAGAACTTGTTATCATGGAGCCATTTAGAATTGGAGCAAATTGCTTTACATTTGTTAATAACCCTGTGGTTAATGCTGTCTTCAAGATGCCACGGTAACCCCACACATATTCACAGTGATTGGGAGTGCTTAAATTAGGTTCCTCACCTACATTGGTAGAGAGATACAGGACACAGTTGAGAGCATTTCTATCTAAAATGGTTTAAGTAAGATAAGTTTGGGTACTGAGGTGGTTAAACTATTATTTGAAAAACTCACCTCTGTGGAATACTTCCCTGAAGATAGAGGACAAATGAAGTCTTACTATATTTGGTTTGAGAAAATTACTCTTTCTTTTAAATATAACTAATTTTTTGTTGTTGAAAAACACAAGGTAAACATTTCAAACAGATCATCTTTGATATTTGTATAATACAAGTAAGTAACTTATTTCATAAAATTACCTTATTTCTGTCTGTGCTATATTAATAAAGGTGTTTTAAGGTTGAGTTTCATTTTTAATTTGTCAGTCGTTACTGATAAAATTTACTCTTATTTTGTAGTGACCGGGTCTATAAGGAAAAATATAAGGATTAGGAAAACGTGCAATATTGGGGTGGTATTTATTTTACCCTCCTAATTTTTTGTAATCTCAAGGCAGATTTATTTTAAATGTCGAAAACAAAGTGTCAATTGTAATAACTTTTGTGGAATGAGAAGTTATGTTCATGTTAGGAAGTCATCAGATTTTATCCCTAAGTAGAGCTCTCAGGAACGAGCACAATCTGGTTTAGTATATAGTCTTTGTGAGCAGTGGTGGAAACAAAGGAGGAGTCAGTAGTGTGACATCTTATTTTCATGATTTAAAGTTCTTTCCATAGGTACATAGTTAACAATCTTAGGAGTAAATTATTTACTTTTCTCAAACTGTATGACATGAGATTTATTTCTAGGCAAGTTTCATTAGTGTTTAATGTACATTATGCATATCATCAGTTGACGGGTTGGGGCTCCAGTTATGTAGGATACTTTTTGAAAAGATTTTATTTATTTTTAGAGAGAGGGAAAGAGAGGGAGAAAGAGAGGGAAACGTCTAGGGGAAACATCAGTTGTGCCCGTCATACACTCCCGCCCGGGGACTAAACCTGCACCTCAGACGTCTGCCCTGCCCTGGAATGGAACCGGCGATGCTTCGCTCTGCAGGACGAGCCCTAACCAACCCAGCCACACTGTTCAGGGTGTAGGTTACTTTTACAACACCGTTATTTGAGTCCCCCTTCACCACTAAATCTGTGAACAGCGCATCTCAGCAGAGCTTCGCTGAAAATGGAGAGAAGATGGGTTGCAAGCAAAGAAATACACATTAAAGTGAAATACTGCATTTATTCCTAGAATAACAGGACATAGGAAATGTCTGTGAGCACAATAAGCAGCAATATGATTTAAAGAAAAATAATAAAGTGATACCAAGTTCAAGAATCATGTTATATAAAGCAGTAAACCTTAAAAGCAGTAAAAAATGTTACTGTTACATTCTGAAACGATTATGAGAATGAATTGTGACACTGAATATAGGAAGGAAAACAATTAATTTATGGAATGCCCCTGGTGGGTCAGGTAAGCATTTTATATATACTGCTAAGAATTTTATATACATTTTCAGTCTTTCAAGCAAGACAAATGGGATTATATTTACTACTTTAGATAAAAACAACAATGGTTAAAAAAAAAAAAGGAATGAGATTGTTACAGAAAACCCCTTGTGGGTCTTTTGTTCTATGGTGCCAGATACTGTTACAGAAAAAACACCCCCCTGCCCCCTGGGGGTCTTGTTACTCTGGGTTCTTTTTGCCTGCTGCTGATAAGAACTGTGGCTCTCAATGCCAGTTTGGTAAAAAGTAAAGGAGTTATTCATTCAAAAGTTAAAGTTTTAGAGTAGTGGCGGAACGGTTAAATTTCAAAGTCCCTTTAAAACACCCACAAACACACATATAGACCTGCCTCCCCTTGCCAAACCAGGCCCCTCAGGCATTCCGTCTCTCAGGAAAAGAAATAGAAGTTCTTAGCTTGGCTAGGCTCCTGTTCTTAATCCAAAACCACATCCCCATGGTGGGCTGCAGAATCCTTCTGCATCCTTTCAAACTGCGTGGCCGAGAGAGAGCTCCCCACAGCCGCTACGTCCTGCTTTCCTGCTTTCTAAGCCGCATGGTCAGGAGAGCCCCCTCTCCCCTCCCAAATCACATGGTAAAAAGCCCCCAAACTGCATGGGTTTAAATCCTGGTGCGGATCTTCCTCTGTAACCCATTTCCACCTTCCCCCACCCTGGGTTACACCTGCCAGTGTTCTGGTTTCTTCTGCCTTTCTCAGCCGCCATTGTTAGTCCTGGCAAGCATGGCTCCGGGACCGAGGAGCTGCCTCCAAGTAGCTCTCCCGGGCCCAGGACGCCCCTCTGGTTTTATCACATCGCGGTTAGAGCCACGCCCATGCCCTTGGCTCCGAGCAGGCACAGCTTTTTAACATTATGAAAACACTGGCCAAGTTTTTCAAATGTGCAAGTGGCTTTCAGTGGCCCTGCATCTCTACCCTTATTTCCCAAGCAATAGCTGTGGGCATTTGGAGGAAACTCCAGCTCAGCACCCTGTTACAGAACCTATTTAGTCACCTACATGTCTATAATTTATATTGACTTTCTTATTATAAAAATTTGTCTTAAAACTTTTCTGGCAAAGAAGAATATAAAAACAACCTTAAGACATCCTGAAGAAGAAATTCTGTAGTTTTCTTTGTTAATTTAACATAGTGGCTAAAAGTAATTTATTTTTGTGGTGGAGATATACATCAATTCCTTTTTAAGTAGCAGTTCCTGGAAATGAAAATAAATGTCTGCTTAATATAGATAGTCATACTCAGTAATTAAAAATATTTCTTATGTTACTGTTTTCTGATGGAGTTTTATTTCAGAAAAACTTTTTCTTCTTAGAAATAAACTGTAAAACTTTAATGTAAGGCTTGTAATTTAGGGGAGGAAAATAAGTTAGATAAAATTGACCAGAAGTCTACATGATAACAAAAGTTTTAAAAAAGTCATCAGTTCTTTTTACAACAATAATAAATGCTGTGCTTTTATGTGTGTGTGTGTGTGTGTGTGTGTGTGTGTATAAAACAACAATAAATATACTATGTCTAGTGCTAGGTATTCAATCGCTGTTGATTGATTGATTGAAAAAAATGTTATAGTTTTAATCTTCCGAGTTTCCCAAATCTTTTGAGGCTTTGGCTTTCGATATTTATACTGCATCTATCAAAAATGAATATTTCAATCTGAATGATTCAGACAAAACATTTCTCCCTTTTATGCCTTTTTCTTTTGTTGTGGTTCATGAAGATGAGAGGAATGTTTATATTAAGAAAGTGTTTAACAAAAACATTAGTTAGGATCACTTTTACATTTTTAATAACACTCTTTCTGCTGAACGCTTCTCATGTGTTTTCAGTGGCTGCCCACAAAACTCTCAGTTTTTATTTCTGTAAGCAAGAGAAATCATTTCACTCAGTATTTTCAAACAAAATTCCTAGAATTTTTTTTTTTTTTTAATCTTCACCTGAGGAGGAAAGGAAGAAGGGAGAGAGAGAGGGAGATGGAGGGAGGAAGAAAGAGAGAAAGAAACATTGATGTGACAGAGAGACATCGATTGGTTGCTCCCCATATGCTCCACGATTGAGGATCAAACTGGGAATCAAACCCACAACCTAGGTATGTGCCCTGATCAGGGATCAAACCGGCAACCTTTTGGTTTATGGGATGATGCTCCAGCCAAGTGAGCCATGCTGGCCAGGGCCAAAATTCCTAGAATCTTGAGTTTGTAGAAGTTTCAGGATTTCATAAGCAATTTTCATTTGGTATAGGAGTGAAAGAAAGAAAACGAACAGATGGGCATTGGAAGAATACCATCTTGCCTTGTATATTAGATTGGATAAGTTCTATAAAACATTATTGAGACTGTTAGATATCTCCTGAAATCCAGGTAAAATGTACCATTGATATCTTTTTGACAACATTCTATAACCTTAATTTTATTATTTTTTTATTGAGATATAATTGGCATATAACATTGTGTATGTTTAAGGTGTACAATGTGTTGATTTGATACATAGCTGTATTGCAGTATGATTACCCGTAATGTTATTTTAAATAGCACCCCATAATCCTATTTTTAAACAAAGAAAAAGAAATACTGGTTTTGTTATTTTTTTAACCCATTTCCACTCTTAGTAATCACTTCTTATCCGTGTGTCTTTTTAAATACACAGAAGTCATACGCAATCTATTTTAAAATTTTTATGTAATTAGCATTGCAAGTTTAGGGTTTAATTTTTCTTACAGCTTATTGTGGGCTTTCTCTTTTGGAGGGTCATTCTTTTTGGTGGAAAAATAGATATATACCATTTATTGTTGTAATTAAAAATTAGACCCTGGCTGGTGTGGCTCAGTGGATAGAGCACCGGCCTGTGAACCAAATAGGCAGTTCGATTCTCAGGGCACTTGTCTGGGTTGCAGGCCAGGTCCCCAGCAGAGGGCGCGCAAGAGCCACACATTAATGTCTGCCCCCCCTTTCTCCCTCCCTTCCCCCAGCTCTAAAAAATAAAATAAATAAAATCTTTAAAAATTAGCCCAGACTGGTTTGCTCAGTGGGTTGGGCATCATCCAGCAAATGGAAAGGTCAGCAGTTTGCTTCCCAGTCAGGGCGCAGGACTTGGTTGCCAGCCAGTTGGGGACATGTGAGAAGCAAGCAAACAACTGATGTTTCTCTTGCACATCAGTGTTTCTCTCCCTCTCATTCTCCCTCTTTTCCCTTCTCTCTAAAAATAAAATAAAAACTTTTAAAAAATTAGCTGTGGTGGTAGATACAGTTACTCGATAAAACTTTGAAGAGTAAAACTAAGCAAACAGCAATCTTGTTTCACCATCTAGTATAACAATGGGGGAAAGATCCTAGGCCGTGAAGTTACACAGACCAGACTTGAGTTTAAACTACCCATTTACTCTCTGAATTATGTTCTTTATCTTATTGAGTTTTACTTTATTTTCATTTTCTTTCAGTTTGGAATCATTCCAGCTACAGTCATACTTGTGGATGTTAAATTAGATCATTTTTATTAAGCAGAATGTTTAGGCTATCAAAAACGTTAGTGGTTGTTCTCTAGAACATTGTTTAAAACAAAAGAAAACAAAATCCTCAGCTCTGTGCCTTAGCTTGCCATTAAAAAAGCCTTAAAGCTATAATACTATTTGATAGCCATCCTTTAATAGCGGCATCTCTTTTTATTATTTACACTTTATGATTTTTAAAAAGATTATAATAGTTTTTCTGTGTGGTTCCCCCCTCTGAATTGAGGGAATAAAACAAATGTCAAGAAGTGTCCCGTTCATCTGAAGACATTGCCCTACAGCATGAGGTCAGACACCTCTCTCTGAATTTTTTTAACCCCAGGGTTTTCTTTTGAAAAAAGGCAAGCTTATAGGAAAGTATAAAGAGTAATTCAATGAACAGCTTTATCTAAATTTCCCATTTGTTAATATTTTGCCATATTTGCACCCTGTTTTCCTTCCTTTTTTACACATAGACATACTTTTTGTTTTTTCACTGAACTTTTTAGGAATCCTGAATTCTTCATGAATATCTCCAAAAAACAAGGACATTCTTCTACATAAATGTAACACAAGTAGTTTAATCTTCATACAATGATGTTATCTAATACACAGTCTACAGTTTGATTTCCTCAGTTGCCTGGATATGTTCTCTCTCCCTCTCTCTTTTTTTTTTTTAAGTTCAAGCTCATTTGAGGCTTTAATATTTTATTCTTTTTTAAAAAAAGATATTATTTATTTTTAGAGAGGAAAAAGGGAGAGAGAAACATCAATCTTTGGTTGCCTCTTGTGTGCTCCCTACTAGAGAACTGGCCCGCAACCCAGGCAAATGCTCTGACTGGGAATCTAACCTACGACCCTTTGGTTCACAGGCTGGCACTCAGTCCACTGAGCCACACCAGCCAGGGTTCAAGTTCTTTATATTGATTGCATGTAATTGTCACGACTCTGCTTTTCTTGTCATAAATTGACTTTTTTTTTTTTTTTTTTTTTTTTGCTATCTGCTTTTTTAGAGTTCTGAAGGTTTCCCTAACAGTGAACCAGTTCACTCTATCACCCGTCACGAATTCCCAGATTACATAGGCACGTCCACTGCCCGGCCACTGCCCGGCCACTGTGCCCCGCTGATGTCCAGGAAATCTCTGCCTTGACATTGAGTGTTGCTTTCATGGACATTGCGACCATTGCTTGTTCTAATATGTCATTATTTCTTACAGTAAAAGTGAGAATAAAACTCCGAGCTATGAATTTGCCAATTTTCTTTTCTTATGTAGATAATTAACCACATCTACATTTTTAGCCATAACGTGATCATTAAACTTTATAATATATTTTAGCAGAGCTAACATTTTATATTTTTTCCTAAATTAGCATTTAGAATAGTCCAGAGGTAAAATTAAGTTTTTAAACTTCATAGACCCACTGTGTAAAATGACATTAAAAACTTCAGCAAAATCACCTGAAACAGAAAATGATTAGTCCCTAAGAAAGTGGTGAAATAGCAGAAGTTCCGATCTTGTCTTGAATTTGATTCAGGGAACATGTGCTTCCTTGATTCAGGGGACACATGCTTCCTTTTGTTTTGTTTTGGAAATATTTTGTAGCTGTGGCATTCATTGTTTTTATTCTGAAGTCATTTGATGAGATCTGTTAACCCCCCTCCCCCCCAGTGATTTTGCCAGAGGTCATTCTCAGATCGTCAAACTAATTTGCTAGTATGACTATATTTACCTTTGTATTTTGTTTTTGAAATGAGCAGTTTCAAGCTTGCTAATCACCAGCACTAGGTAGATAATGCACACTGGAATACTACTTTAACCAATTTACTAATTCATTCAGCAAACATCTACCCAGTCCCTACTGTGTGCCAGATGCAGTACCAGGGATGTAAAAAGAGTCAGCCGCAGCCCTTGGGAAGTTGTGGTCTAGCAGGGTACCTGGCGGTGACTCAGGGTGTGGGAAATACCACAATATCCACAAAGGGAAAAGGAGGAAAACATGTAGTCCTTCCAGGAGATGGCTCACAGGTGCTATTTGAGCTGATCTTAAACTCATAAACTCGTGGGTTTGAAGAGGAAAATAAGGGGAAAATTTGTGCTTTATTACTAAAAACAAGCTATTTTTATTATAAAAAGTTCTTTTTTACAGTATGCTGCTCTGCACTTTGCCTCTGCCATCAAGCACCTGTGGCATGGAGTAAGCAGATGTCATGGCCATAGGCAGCAAGGGTTTAAAGCCAGGAGTTATTTCTGCCTTTAACTTACATTGTGTCAGAACATGAGTGTCTTTCTTGCCAGAGTAGGCAGTCTGGGCTCTGGGTTCAGATGGACCTGGGTTGGAGTACTGCACCTGCCACTCACATGTCCACTTATTAAAAGTAAGTGTATGTCTGTGTGTGTGCACGCACATGGTCTTAGTTGCTTTTCTAATACCCAATCTTCTCACGAGATTATTGTAGTGATTAAACAGTAGATAATTGAGGAAAAACACTTAACACAGTATCCTCTTCAGTCTGGTTTTAAAGTACCCACCTGTTGTCCATATGTGTCTCCTAGATAGGCAGGGTTTTCCAGGAGCTTGGACTGGATCAGAAGTAGCTGGTGGACTGCAAACCTTGACCTGAAGAATTTGTTACAAAGGTGATCCCCAGGTTGAGGCTGAAATCAAGAGTCAGATAGTTCAGACCAGGCAGCAGGATGAAACCAGAGGTGCTGTCACTGGTCATGGGAGTTGAAAAGAGAGAGTGGAGGGTAGACCTAGAGAGGTTCTCTGAGATGCCAAAGCACAGTCTCTGAGGCTCTTTGTCTGGGTTTCTCTCTCAGATAGGGTGGAAGTGGCTTCAGCAGCTCTTAACTCTGTTCCCTGGGCTGATGTTGAAATGGATTCCCCAGTGTGAATGGTTACAAATAAAATCAAAAGAACAGAGCAGGTGCTATGACCACATGTCTCTAGCCTGTTCCCTCTCTTCCTTCATATTGTAGCAGTGCTCATTTACTGCTACTTCTTAAGCATACTGTGTTCTTGCAGACCTTAGCTGGCTGTGGGAATTAGATTCCAGTGGAATCTATGGGAAGTGTTGAGTCTGTTTCTTTTTTGTTAGGCCCATGAATGCAGATAAACTATCTCAAGGCCAGTGAGAAATTCAGTTATCTCTTGAACTTAACTGCATTTTCTCCAAAGTTCTCTTTGAGTCCTCCAGGGAAGAGAGAGAGGAATAAAATAGTAAAAACAGGACTAACAGTGCAGGGCGGGGCAGGGTGGGGTGTCTCCGTCTGCTCCTGTGCCCTCAGGCTCTTCCCACCAGCGGATTTGGAGGGACTGTGTCATGGGAAGCCCCTGGGGCTCATTTAGCCCCTTTTAGCCCCAGTTACTGGTCACTGCCTAAAAACAGACATGGCCATTTACAATTTCTCACAACCATCTCTAATTAGGATCTAATTAGGATCACAACCATCTCTAATTTAGGTCACTACTCCATAAATTCTCTGTGTGAAGGGCCAGTTTTTCCCCATCATCCATTGCAGATCAGTACTTTCGTGAAACATAGTAAAATTGCCACAGTAAAATCCAATAGCTATAATAGTTTCTAAACACTTCCACTCTCTCTACTTATCTCATTGTGGACCAATATAGTGCGGGCGACATGACCTTGGTATGCTCTGTGTAAAACATGAAAGTTCTCATAAAGAACTTTTATAAGGGAAAATCATACGTCTATCTAAAAGAACTGCTTAAAACGAAACCAGAACCCTTACTTTACCACTTTGGCGTTCTTTAAGAACAGACCGCGGTGTGAACAGTGCCCCTCAAAGGGGTAGAATGGTGGCGTATGGCAGCCCTGCTCCAGGTCCATGATGCACAGGTCGCTACTTCTGCCGCCTGGCATGTGCCTGCTCTCACTGGGAACACTCCACAAACTTTGCTTGTCTAGCCTTGCTGCAACTCGCTGCCTCCCCTCCCCCAGTCTTGTTCCTTCCCCCTCAGCATTATTTCTGTCTTTCTTGATGCCATCTGTATTTAGAGTACATCCTCCTGCTGCTGTTACTATTACACATCGTTTGATACTGTAGGTTTTCATGTGTCTCTTTCCCTCTACTGAACTGTGGGCATCGTAATTGATGGACAAAGAGAAAAGGGTATTTCTGGATGAAGTCAAAGAAAAAATAGAATGCAAAAATAGAAGTGGGAGTGCTGGAAGGATGGGAAGATTTGGCCAGACATGTGTAATTAGGTTTACAATTCTTTTTTTTTAATTTAATCTTTATTGTATTTTAATAAGGATCAGCTGTGTGTATAGTTACAGAGTAAGACTGCTGAAGTGGGTGACATTTTATTGGCATCAAGAAAGCAAACACAATTTGAGGATGGGCTTGGACATTGACGTTTTCTGTGATGATAGCAAAACTGGAGTGTAAAGAAAATTGAGTCAGGTATGAATCAGGAGGGGGGCCAGCATGCTGCGAATCTCATAGGAGCGCAGGTGTTTGAATGGGAGGGCCGAGTAGTGGCCTGGTTGCTGGTGTGGGGAGCCACGCAAGCTCCTCACTTGTGCAGGGAGCGGGTCCTTCTAAGAGAAGTACTGTTCTTGGAGAAGAACCAGGTTTCAGCTGAGGCGGAGACATGTCAGAAATGTTTTACAAAACCATTTAAGGGTGTGGGGAAAGTGTTGGAAAGGAGGGTAATAGTGGACAGGAGGAATTCACAGGTCAGCGATTCAATTGAGCAAATATTTAAGCATTTACCATTGCCAGGCACTATGCGAGGCCCTGGATACAGCAGCAGCAAACATTCCCTGTCCTCAAGATACCTACAATCTAGTGTAATGGGGGACGTTAAAGGAATGTGAAGATGACATTGGGACAAAGGCAGTTGTCTGGAGGGTCTTGCATGTTGTAGATGACTAAGGATGACAGAGTAAAGAGGGCATGGTTGGTTCTAGGGTCTTTAGGTTCTAATTTGTTTGCTATGAATACTTATTTAACTTAGCTTTCTTTAGGGTTAACTCTGTCAGGTTCCCACTGGGAGCATTTTAACTTTCTGCTATGTACCTTAAGTATAAAAGCAGTGTGTTGTAGACTTGAAGAGCTTGAAAATGGGCCATTCTTTCATTTATATATTAAATATTCAAATGAACACCTACAATGTTTGGCATTGGGCTGAGCCTGAGGCAAAAACCACCATTTAGGATCTTAGTTGCATCACTTATTAGCTTTGCGACCTTGGGCAATTTACTCAAACCATCTTCTGTAAAACTGGGTTGTTGTAATTTGTGAAGAGAATACAGGCATAGCCGTTTGGTGTTTATGTGTGTGTTAAGTACAGTACCTGACCCAGTGAGTGCTAATGTATCATTGGGCTCAATTTATCCAATTCTTAAAATAAAAATGCCACGATACTAGTATCTCTGTTATTTCCTCCTATAATTTATCCCATTTCACTTTATATGGCCAAAGTGCAAATTCTGTTTATCTCTGACAGCTAATTCCCTTATCCCAAATTGGGATTGATATAACACTGTAAGGAGAATTTGTCAGAGATGGAAGAAATTTCTTTGAAATGTAACATCGTTTAGCTTTTTAGATAAAAACAAAAGAGCAGCTTCATTCTCCTTTAAATTATGTTTATTTGTAGATGGTTATTTTGAAAATAAATGGATCTGCCTTTTAAATTTTAACCTTTAACTTTAAGCAAGTACGTATAAATTTAGTTCCCACCCTCCCCCCTTCCTTGCTCTTAGTCAGATTGAACCAGCTGCTCTTTGGAGCGCATTACTAGAGAACGTTACTTCCGCTGGGCTCTGAGATCCCAACCATGTAGTATGTACTAGCTAATCATTCGAGTATGTGTCTGATATTTAAAAATAATGGCACAACTAACACACAGAAAGGTATACCCAGGCCACCTCTTTCTTTTACAGCAACAAGCAGGCTTCGCCGGCACCACCACAGCCCCCTTTTTCTCCTGTCTTGAGCCTTGAGTTACTAAAACCAGAGAGCACTGGTTTTGATGTCGCCGTTGTACATACTACAGTATAATCAAACTGCTGAAGTGTTAAAATAGAGATTAATGGTATATTGTTTTCGTAATGGTAGAAAAGAGGAGCCTTTCATTTGAAAGACTGAAGAACTTAAATAATTGTGTTGTTAAACTTCTATCAAAGAATTGTGAATATTATCTTTATTGACTTCCATCAAAAAAGGTGGAACTGACCCCTTCCTTAGACATTTTAAAACAGGATTCCAAATTATTCCCTTTTAAAAACAGATGGGGATTATTCAGTATGTCCATTGCATAACATAGAGTAATAGGGAACCAGATGCAAAGTGTTCCAGAAAATGTACGTGACTTTTATACTGTGAGGTCTTTTTCAGAGCTGCATTTCAACAAGTTGCTGAGTGGTCGTCTGCAGTATAAACTGCAAACTTAAAACTTACCACATCTACTCTTGTGGCTTTTTAAAAATAAATTACTACTTTTGAATTACCTTTTTAAAAAATATATATTTTATTGAGTATGCTATTATAGTTATCCCATTTTCCCCCTCTTTGTCCCCTCTGCCCTGCTCCCCATCCCATCATCCCCACACCTCTTAGTCCATGTCCATGGGCTGCACACACCAGTCCTTTGGCTTCTTAATTTCCCACATTAGTCCCAGCCTCCCCCTGACCACATTTTTTTTTTGTCAACCTTTTCCCACCACCACTTTCCCAAGCGCCACCCACCCCCACCTCGCACCCTCAAATCCCTCCCTCATTTGGCTTTGTCCATGGGTCCTTTATGCATGTCCCTTGATGACCCTTCCCCTCCCTTAACCTTGTTATCCCCCTCCATCCTCCCCTCTGGTTACTATCAGTTTGTTTTTTATTTCAATGTTGCTGGTTATATTTTGCTTGCTTATTTATTTTTTTGATTAGGTTCCACTTATAGGTGAGATCATATGGTATCTGTCTTTCTCCGCCTGCCTTATTTCACTTAGTATAATGCTCTCCAGTTCCATCCATGCTGTTGAGAAGGGTAGTAGCTCCTTCTTCCTTTCTGCTTCCTAGTGTTGCATTGTGTTAATGTACCACAGTTTTTTGATCCACTCAGTTATTGTTGGGCACTTAGGTTGCTTCCAGTTCTTGGCTTTTGTAAACTGTGCTGCTATGAACATTGGGGTGCATGGGTTCTTCTGAATTGCTGTTTCAGGATTCTGAGGGTATAATCCCAGCAGTGGAATTGCCAGGTCAAAAGGCAGTTCCATCTTTAGTTTTTTGAGGAAATTCCACACTGTTTCCCACAGTGGCTGCACTAGTCTGCATTCCTACGGACAGTGCACTAGGGTTCTCTTTTCTCCACATCCTCACCAGCACTTGTTGTTTGTTGATTTGTTAATGATGGCCATTCTGACTGGTGCAAAGTGGTATCTCATTGTGATTTTAATTTGCATCTCTCTGATGGCTAGTGATGCTGACTGAGCATCTTTCCATATGTCTCTGGGCCCTGTGTATGTCCTCCTTGGAGAAGTGTCTGTTCAATGGGCAATTCTTTGCCCATTTTTTCATTGGATTGTTTTGTCTTCCTAGAGTGGAGTTGTGTGAGTTCTTTATATTTTGGAGATCAAACCCTTGTCCGAGGTATCTTTGGCAAATATATTTTCCCATACGGTTGGTTCCCTTTTCATTTTGCTGGTGTTTTCTTTAGCCATGCAGAAGCTTCTTATTTTGACGCAGTCCCCTTTGTTTATTCTTTCCTTTATGTCCCTTGTCTACAGGACATATTGATGAAAATATTGCTTTGTGGAATAGCTGAGATTTTCCTGCCTATGTTCTCCTCTAGGACTTTTATGGTGTCGTGACTTATATTTAAGTCTTTTATCCATCTTGAGTTTATTTTTGTGTGTGGTGTAAGTTGGTGGTCACATTTCATTTTTTGCATGTAGCTGTCCGATTGTCCTAACACCATTTTTTGAAGAGGCTATTTTTACTTCATTTTATGCGTCTGCCCCCTTTGTTGAATATTAAATGACCATAGAGACCTGGGTTTATTTCTGGGCTCTCTGTTCTGTTCCATTGATCAATGTGTTCTTATGCCAGTGCCAGACTGATTTGACTACAGTGGCCTTATTATATAGTTTGATGTCAAGTATTGTAATCCCTCCTGCTTTGTTCTTCTTTCTCAAAATTGCTGCAGCTATTTGGGGCCCTTTATGGTTCCATATAAACTTTTGAAATGTTTGTTGTATATCTGTGAAAGATGTCATTGGTAATTTAATCGGGATTGTATTGAATCTATAAATTGCTTTGGGTAGTATAAACATTTTGGTGATGTTAATTCTTCCAATCCATGAACATGGAATATGCTTCCATTTATTTGTCTTCCTTAATTTCTCAATGTAATAAAGGCTATATATGAGAAATGTACATCCAATATTATATTGAATGGGCAAAAACTATAAGCTTTCCCACTAAGATTGGGAACAAGACAAGGATGTCCCCTTTTACCACTTCTATTCAACATAGACTTAGAAGTCCTAGCCACAGTGATCAGAGAAGAAAAAGAAATGAGGCGTCCAAATTGGAAAGGAGAAAGTAAAACTGTCATTGTTTGCAGATGACATCTAGTGTACATAGAAAACACTGTAGACTCCACCAAAAATCTACTCAGCCTAATAAGTGAATTTGGCAAAACAGCAGGATACAAAGTTAATACTCAGAAATCAAAGGCATTTTTGTACACCAACAATGAAATATCAGAAACAGAAATCAGGGAAAACATCCCATTTACTATAGCAACCAGAAAAATAAAGTACCTAGGAATAAGCTAACCAAGGAGGTAAACAACCTGTACTCAGAAACTACACAGCCCTGAAGAAAGAAATTAAGGAAGGCACAGATAAATCGAGTTACCTTTTTATTTCGTATTTTCACTTTATTCAGGTTTTGTGGTTGTTAAGAGCCTTGCCATTTTTTTCTTCAGTGCATATATATGAAGGGGAGGACTTAATCTATTTTAAGTTCATTTCTTAGATTTGAAAATTGGTCCTGGAATTAGAATGATAGCTTATAAGCCAGAATTAGGTTTTTATTGATTAAAATACAAACATATTGTATTACGTATGCAGTTACATCAGAAGTTTAGTGAAATTAAAAATTTCTTTCGTTAAATAACTTTCTTAGAAGGGGATTTTGATGTTAAACTGTATAGCTGGTAGGACTGAGGTCTCTTGGATGGTGGTTGTAGTTGCAGGAGGGTCACACTGTATTTCTCTCGTCCTGGACAGAGATTCTAAGGCAGCCTATGAAAAAATCCTGATAAAAGATAAACTGAGGCATGTCAAAAATTTTAAGAGCTTATTTGAGCAAATATTGATTCTAATTGGGCAGCATTCAATCTAGCAGATAGAAAGGAATTCTGGGATGTACAAAATGAAAGACTTTATAGACAAAAAGGAGTGGAAACAAGGAAGTTATACTAGGCAAAAAAGTGGGTTGGTTATTCAAAGGTTACTTCCTTTTAGGGGACGCAGGTGTCTGCTAGGCAGATACCCAATTAGTACTGATCAGGCAATTTCCAATTGGCTGCTTTTTCTTTTCTGGGAAAGTTGAAAGTGTAATTAAGTCAAGTCTCGGTTGCTGACGTGGAGCTTAACAGCAACTCCATTCTGGGCCTGTTGTCTGGATTTAACTGTCCCAAATGTTTTCCATGAATTTATAATTCCCAAAGCTTTGTTCTTTCTCTGTTATCACAGAATAAGTTTCTTTAACAAGAGAGTAGTTTAAAAGTTTGAATAAGAATTGATTATTTAGGTTATAGCTTCAGCCTGATTTGGGAAAGTAGATGATGACGATGGCGACACTAAAATGTAAGCAGGACGGACTGTGTGCCAGGCACCGTTTCTCCGATCGGCTTTCCCCATGATAGCCAATGAGAAGAATCACGACTTCTGTCTGTGAAGGGGATTTGATTATGGTCACTTTACAGATGTGGAAACTGAGGCACACAGTGTAATATGCCCATGGTCATTTTCTTTTTATTTTTAGTACCATTTATGCTTTAAAATCGGATCAAACTAGTTTTTAACTGTTTTATTAAATGGTAGAACTATAAAAATCTTGGATATTGCATAGCCAAATCATGTAGTTGTTAATGAGGGCTCTTCAGGACACTAAATCAAATGACTTCTAGCTATTTTTCCCTGTTATAATTATCATCCTCAATTTTGAGAATACGTTAAATGTTTTATACACTAAATTCCAACAAAGTAGAGGAAAAGCAATTGTTAGAGTAATTTCTAGTACCAGCATTGTTTTTTCTACACATACTTTTATAGATATAGTATTTAAATTGTTGTTTAACAAAACTCAAGGTGTTCTTTATATTTTAATCAATTCATCATTCAAATTTCCTGTGCTCTAAATTAAAAAATAGTTTATATTCTAATGCTTTTAGTAGCAGTCCATCTGAGAAATTCAGATCTTTTTTTTGTATCAGAAAAGGCTTATTAGAAAATTCTCACCCTGAACTGGTGTAACACATGCTGCTGTAGTACCATTCATTAAAAACAAGGGGAGGAAGTATGCTAATTTCCAAAGTGGTCCTAATAAAAAATGTATAAAAAGCAGTTTCTGGTATGATTTGTGCTCTGTTTATGCTCCTTAATACTACAATTCAGAGTAATTTTGATCTAAATGTAAGTATTATCCCCTTTCCTTTTCAGTGAGAAATCTGAAAATACTATATTGTCACCCAAATTAATGGATAAGTATCTACAAATATTGTCAACCATAATACTATTTGTTTATACATGGGATTCACTGTATTTGGAAATGATTTGCTTTCAGTTTAGCCAGGTTTATTATTTCTCTTTGTTTCTCCCTAGAGAGGGGAAAAAGCCTTTAATGTTGGGAAAAATTCAACTTAATTTATATGTAATGATAAGCATTTATATACTTGTTTGATGTCTGCAAATCAGCAGAAAGTGATGCATGTATCCCTAAGGAAGATGCAAAGAACTGCCTAAGTCATGTTTGCGTGGTTTGAAGAATTGTATTAAATACATACTCCTTTGCGATTATGGATCCTTTAAAAATAAAAAAATCTAGATATACTCCTTTGTACGAATTAGAAACCTATGAGACTAGTACTCTAAGCAGTCTAAAAGCAGTATGTGAGATGCTCTGTGGTGATTTTTAAGAGAGAGGGTGAGATGAGAAAGGCTAAAGGAGGTGGATATGGTTGGAGGGGAGGGATAAGAAGTGAAGATTTGTTCATTTTCTCCACCTTAATTTGAAATCGTTTTCAGTTCTCCCATATTTTAGCAACAATCAGTCAAGGTCTTTTAAAAAAATATTTTTAATGATAAGTTCATGTTTCCCACTACATATTAAGTTCAGCTGTGAAAGTTTTTCTAAAATGGAATCTTTGTGAGTCAGTATTCATGTTTTTTATAGTTGTGATCAGGGTGTACCATATACCGTTTATATCATTTAAATATTTTTTATTGCAAAATTGGTACATGCTCATGATAAAAAAAAATTCAAATAGTACAAAAGTGTAGAAAATGAAAACTAAAGATACTTGTTTCTCCCATTGTTTCCCGTCCTAGTTCTGGAGAGAATTATAATTAAAGGTTTCTTGAGGACTTTCTGGTCATTTTAATACATGCTCATATTTAGTTGTAATTAAAATTGTATACAATTTTACATATTGCCTGTTTCACATAATAGTATATATCCTGTACTACTTTTCATGTCCCTCCATTGAAGGGTACCTAATTCTTATTTTAATGCTGAATGTTAGCCCTTTATATGGATGTATTAAAATTTTAAACAAGGGCATTTAAATTTTAGGTACATATATCTTTGCATAACTGTGCAAGTACATCTAAAGGATTATTTCTAGGAGTGGAATTGCTTTGTCAAAACTGTGAGCATGTGAAATTTGTATAGGGCATTGTCAAATTGCCCTCTAAGTGCTATACTAATCAATATTTCTATCTTATTTGTAACATAGTGTAAAGCACTCAACATTACAGAATTTTTAAATGTGTATCAGTTCAGTGGGTCAGTTATGTTTTAGTTGGCTTTTTCTTTTATCAAACTAGGCTATCAAACTAGAAGCTGTTGGTTGAAGCACCTTCTGACCCCAACAAGAGACATTTACTGTGTATGAGATGGCCTGGTCAATATATATATAACAAGTAACCATTGTTCCATGCATACTTGTATGTCAATTAAAATTTTATACCTGTAATTCATAGCTTTTAAAATAAAAGTCACAGTGTAGTTTTGTAAAACTGCAATAAAGCTTTTCACACATAAGAAAGTCTTGGATATGTTCTAAATTTGTATCTTTTAAGGATATATGTACTTCCACAGTAGTGTATTGTTTTGATTATACAAATTCTGTTATTAATATTGATTTTATATTGGGAATCTAGTGGAGAAATAAATACATCAGGAACATTTGTGCAAATTACTTCTCGTGGTTTTCGTCCCTAAAACCATTTGCATTCATCATATACTGACTTCTTTCTTAATTCTTCCGTTTTAACTTCAGAAGTACTAAGGGTATTAGAAATGTGATATGCATGGTAAAGATATTTTACATGGAAAAAGTAAGAATCGGACTTCATTCTATGGGTCCATTTTGTGTAGAAACTTAAGTGTATAATTAGAACCTGGAATACCAATAAGAAACACTTTGAATAATCCTAATAGCTATCATTTATTGAGGGCTTACTATGAACCAGAAACTGTTCTTTACATGAATGTTTTATATATGTAAATTCATTTTATTCTTAAAGCACTGCTACACGACAAGTACTATTATTGTTCTAATACTACAGGTAAAGAAACTGATACACAAAGAGGTTGTCCTTGCCCCAGGTAACAGCAACACAATGGTAGAGACAGGATGCAAATTCAGGCATTCTATCAGTAGAATCTCTGCTCTTTTAAATACTTCAGTCTACTGACAAAGATGGAATTACTTTCATTCAACAAACATTTATTGAGTGACTACAATGTGTGGAAATTCTTAATTGTTGTAGATCTGGGACAGTGCCATAGTGTGGTGAGTAAGACACACAGCTCCCTGCTGTCATGAGGTATACATGCTTGTAGAAACAGAAAATATCAATAAAAATACGAATTCATAGTTTATGAAGGTTTTTTTAATAGTGATGTTTTTCACCTTTTCTTCATTTACTTGATTGGTTTATGAATCCCTCCCTTGACTATCAGTAATATGCTGTGTTTTTATGTAAACCCAGGATTCTAGGCTGTGTAAGGAAAAATTCCTGTACTTTGTGAAGACCTGGATGAGAATGTATTAATTAGCTGTGTGTGAACTCTGAGTGTCTTCATGTATAATCTGGGCACTGAATACCCTACCTCTTGAGGTGGCGGTTAGGGTTAAATGCGCACAGGCTCCCAGCACAGGCTTGCCATAGAAGAGGCTGAATAATTATTGGTTTCCTCCCTTCTCTACATTTTCTAGTCGTAATAATTTTCGGCAAAAGGTGTAAGTGCAGGTAGAGGGACTACATTGAGTTGCCTGTAAATGATTACTTCTCAACAAAATGCTGTATTTTTTTTCTAACTTTTACATACCTTTTGTTTCAAATTCTCATGTAGCCAAATATTGAAAAGTTGTTATTTTCAGGAAAACTGAAAATTATTGGGTTGGCCAAAAGGTTCATTTGGTTTTTTTCCATAAGATGGCTCTCGTAGCGCTAAGTTGTCTTTAACTTCATTCAAAACAATTTCATTAGATTGTATTGTGACAGCTATTATTTCAGCATGCATTAAAAAAGACTTATCAAAATTGTTGAATTTTTGTGTAGCCATTTTAATATTGAAGATGATGAAAATTGACATATTTGGCATATTATGCTTTATTATTTCGAGAAAGTTGAAAACTGAAATGCAAAAAAAGATTCGTGCAGTGTATGGAGAAGGTGTTGTGACTGGTCGAACATGTCAGAAGTGGTTTGTGCAGTTTCATGCTGGAGCGTTGTCACTGAACAACGCTCCACAGTTGGGTAGACCAGTTGAAGTTGATAGCAGTCAAATCAAGGCTCTGACTGAGAACAATCAACGTTATACCACACAGGAGATAGCCAACATATTAAAAATATCCAGATCAATAAAGTTATTGGTGAAAATGAAAAATGTGTCTTTTATTTTACAGAAAAAAGTAAGCAGACATTTTGGCCAACCGAATATTAATCATAAAAATTTCTTTTTGAAAGAGTTAAGTATAAAAAATGCATCATAACAGACTGTTTTCTCAAATTTTCCTTGAATGACATTAGTGTATTACATTTCTGTGCTAGAATTCAGTTCTTTATTTTGTACTATAAAAATTATTTTGGTATTACTTTAAAAATGATATTGCTTCTTATTTGATTATACTTATTAATACCCACATTTGGTTCATTAGGAACACTTTTAAATTTAGTAACTAAGTGTAATGTGATTTAATGTGATAGTTAGATTTTACTGTACTATAGTGAGTTCTTGATAGAAACCATATCTGTAAATTACATAATTAATGTGTTCACTTAATAACCTTGGCCCTGTATCTAGTCTGTCAGTGGGTTAAAGCTCTCTTTCATTTTCTATTTCTATTGTCACCATACCAGTGACCATACACAGAGATTGCTGTAGTAATGCTAAGTGATGTCTCTTACTTTAGTCTTCCTCTTTTTTTCTGATTCATCTGGTACATCTCTGTCATAATATTCTGCATATCACACAAGATAAAGTATATATTTTAAATCAATATTCAACTGAAGGCTCTTAAGAACCTAGACTCAGCTACTCTATAACACTGTACAGGGTGGGGCAAGAGTGGGTTTACAGTTATGAGTACATAAAAGAGTTCATTCTTGTATTATTTGTTAATTATTGTATTATTTTCTATATGAAGAAGTGTAAGCCCACTTTTACCACACCCTGTATTCTGTTATCCCTAACAAAAATCTTGCCATCCAGCCAAACTGTGGCTGCCTATTGTATTCTGAACATTCTTGAATTTAAAATGAATCATGTAATCCTCTTAACAACTTCTCGAGCAGGGTACCATCATTATCCCCATTTTATAGACAGTGAAACTGAGGCACAGAGAAGTTCAGTAACTGGTCCAAGGTCACTCAGCTTGTCTGGAGTGTAGTCGAAGTTTGTTTCCTCCAAATGTGGGCTTTTTGCACAGCCTTTATTGGGGGTAAATCCCTGCTCAGGTATCATCTTGAATGAGAATTTGTGGAGTGCATCAATTCTTCAGTGACACATGACACCTGTTTACATGGGCTAGCTATTTACATGGGGGATAATGCCTCTCTCAGGAGGTCATGTTTCAGCCAAGACCTGGGAATACGTGGGCTTGGTTGGGCGGAGCATTCCTGGAGATTCTATGTGCAAAGGACTGGAGCTTACCCTCATCCATAGGAAAACGTGAATGTGTTTATTCCATTTTATCATCATGTGTTTGAGCTTACACCATGAATGTCAGTATAGTTTTCAAGGTTTACTCCTCATGTGATTCCTGTACAACTGACCTTTATTTATTTAATCATAGCAACATGATAAGGTAGTTCATAATAACCATACTTTACAGATGAAAAAATTGAGATTGATACTGCTTGGTAATGTACAAAAATCACAGAGTTACAAGTGGCAGGAAAAAATGGCAGAGCTGAGATGTGCCTCATTCCCTGAATCCTGTGCTATTTTCCCTACACTGTATATCAATTGCTCTCTGTAGCCACAGAAAATAGTTTACACTACTGCTTTCACAGATGAATCAATCTCTAATCAGATTTTAAGCTAATGGAGTGCAAGGATCCTACTTCGTACTTAGTACTTGTATTTGTCATAAACACCAAGCACAGCTTTACAAATAGTAAGATAGAGTTGATTTCGTGTGTTAGTTTCACTAAAGCTGGAAGCATTTTACATATGATAAAACAAAATTTTAATAGCTAACAAATTAGCTAATCAAAATAATTTTTATAGTATAAAATAAAGAACTGAATTCTAGCTCAGAAATGTAATACACTAATGTCATTCAAGGAAAATTTGAGTTGTTTGCAGGGTACATGGATCATTTTCATAAAAACAGTAAAGCTATTTTTAAAAAGTACCAGTCCAGGAAGCATAAAAACTAAATTGAAGACCTAAGCCCACTATTATTTGTTCTGCAAGATAGCAAAATTTGGTGGCAGAGAACAGTTTCAATTTGGTGACTACCTTTATCATTTACATTCTCTAATATCAAAGATGAACAATTGTGGGTACTCTTGTGAGAACTATACATGGTACCCAAGTTATATATCATCCACTTTTGTTGTTAGGATTTTATTGAATAGTTGCTAGAGTTTGAACTTTTATTTTGCAAATACCACTTCCTGATCAATGATTGCTCTGTAGTTTTATTGGTTATTTTGGTAATTGGATGAACCTTTGTTATGTTGTTTTCTCTGTTGTCCTGATCTTTTTGAACCAGTGTTCTCCTTAATTTCTGATGTCGTCTTGGTTGTGAGTTACTGAAACACACACTGAATTTAAGTAAGTGAACATGAAAAATGTACTGAAATGTTGGGGGTGGAAGGCAGGCAGGAATGCAGCTAGGCCTCTGGAGCACCTGCGCTGTTAGGGACCCCTTCGTCTCTTGCCTCTACTTTCTCTCTCTCTCTCTCTCTCTCTCTCCCCCTTTCTTTCTCTCTCTCTCTCTCTCTCTCTCTCTCTCTGTCTCTCTCTCTCTCTCTCTCTCGTTGTAGGCTGCTTTGTCCGTATGGCGGAGGATATGACCACAGCTTCACACTTTACAGTAACCACCAGGAAGAGACTGGCCTGCCATTCCCTCTGATTCAGGCCTCCCAAAATCCCAGGAAAGGGTTCTAATTAGCCCAGCCATCCTGGATTGACCTAAAAGTTGTCTCATTTGCCCATCTTGAGTCTGCTGTGATACAGGGTGCAGAAGCTTAACCTCACCTGGGACTAATTTTAATTGATCCATTTTGGATTATTGGAATGGAGCCTGCTAGCTGACTCTTAGTTTAGACCACCTGCCCACTGAGTTTCCTTTCCAGGCTAGGGGACATCTGCAGTGTACTCAGCACATTTGCAAATCAGAGAGCCGACAAGCTGTGGCCTCTGTGTAAGAGAGTAATTTGTTTTACCACCTGCATGTACCACTGCAGGTGATGCATTTGGAAGAGGTTTTTCCTGTTGAGAAAAATTAACCATTTTATGGTAGAATAATACTTTACACATAGAATGACAATAAAAATTCCAGACAAATGTTGCTTTTCTTCAAAAGAATGGAATTATCATCTTGCATATCAATTAATCTAACAACTAAAGGACAAAACCCCAAAGGAGAAATGCTTTACATTCATCCCACAAATTTTTGAAAGAGATAAAGTGGAATACTAAAGGTCACTGTAATTTTCTTCTTACAAACTCTTTTTTTGATGTTATTTCTTCAGAACATTAAGAGCAACCAACCACTTGGTTCTCTCATAATATGCAATATTAGTACATTTTAAAATCAGATTGGTTGTTTTTTCTAGACTTACAAGTGTTTTTAATTTGTAAGAGGATAACTTTTTTGTGTAAAAATGTTTGTGTTGGGAATGTTTATTCTCTGATAACTGTAGAAAAGATGGCTTTATATCTGGTTGGTTATGCTGTCGTGTCAGTTAAATTAAAAACCATTTATCATTAACTCATTATTTGCAAGACTGTTTTCTGCATACTGTGAGATTGCTAAAGATGAGGAAGATATAGTTTGTGCCCAAGCCCCTGGAAGAGCTGATTGTGTGCCCATGGCTGCCCTGCCAGACAGTCATAGGACAGTACCGCAGATTGGGTCATAGTAAATGCTACCCACTCTGATTCCACTCTACATATCCCGCAGAGAGCCGAAGTGCAAAGGGGCAGAGAGACATTCTGCTTAGTGAGTTTGTGCCTGTAGTACGTAAGGGGGAGATGCGAATCTACCATTCCTGCTGGCCTGCTCAGTTCCTGCATGCCTCTCGGAGTATGAGCATTTTTAGTGTTTAAAGGTATCCATTTTCCACCCATGTGCCTTCTAAATGTAAGCCAGCAACAACATCTAGTGACCAACAGAAGAAAAAGAATCAGTCCTAATGCTGGAGGGAAAACCCATTGTTGTGGACTTACTCTGGGCCCTTATAACCATTTTTCAGCAATGGCTTCCTGTGGGATTTTCAAGAGTAACATTGACTATCGGAGATTTTTGCCACGTGTATTTAGAATTTGCCCCCCCATAATATTTCATTACACTAAAGTAAACATACAAATAAGGTACATTCTGTGTTGCTACATAGCATGAGGCATTCAATTCTAACTTTTGTACTTGGGGAAAGTGTCAGGGAGGGTGCGGCATTTATACAGAGCTTTGGGAGAAGAGTCAGATTTTGACAGGTGGGAATGGGAATGGAAGGGATAAAAATCCCATTGAGCAAAGTACATGAAATAATATTGTGTTGAGGGAATAATGAGTAGTCTAATAAGGTTAGAAATTTATAGGTTTTATTATAGTAGGAGGAAAGTATCAAAAAATAGGTCTTGAATCATCTTGGAAGACCCTTTCAAATCTTCTCAAGAATTTGGATTTTATTCTTTATGTCGTGGGAAGCATTAAAAATTTTTGGTCAGAGATGTACCGTGAGCAGAAATGGTCTGGATGGAATCCTGAAGTTTCGAAATAGGTCCATATTGTTCTCCACATCTCTTTCACCTTGACATCACCCAGGAACAAACTGAGAAGAGGTGATCTCCTTCTGGGCATAGCCACATGTACCATCAGACCACCTTACTAAGGTGTGTGAACTAGGAGGAATTGATGGAGGTTGTGTTAGACTGTCAGCCCACTGTGTTATATTAACATAGGTGTTGTATATGTTGTAAGCCCAACAATCTAGTGTTGTAATTACTGCTTTATGCAGCCTTGTCCTTTAAAGTAAAAGAGAAAAAGAGCAAAAAATATGCATTTATACAGTCCTTTATATTTACCTTTTATCTCCTGCCAGTTTGAGTTAGCATCTGGTATCATCTCTTTCCCACCTGAAGAACTTCCTTTAGTATTTCTTTTTCTTTGTTTTAAAAAAAATAATACTGTAAGCTGTATGTCTTTTAAAAATTTATTTTTTGAGAGAGGGGAAGGGAGGGAGGGAGAGAAACATTGATTTGAGAAAGAAACATCAGTCAGCTGCCTCTCACACACACCCTGACCAGGAACCAAACATGCAATCCAGGCATGTACCCTGACCGGGAATCAAACTGGTGACTCTTTGTTTTGTGGGACTGCTCCCAACCAACTGAGCCACACTGGTCAGGGCTCCTTTATTATTTCTTACAGGGCACATCTGCTTGCAACAACTTCTCTCAGTCTTGGTTTATCAGAGAATAAATTTATTTCATTTTCATTTTTGAAGGGTCATTTTGCTGGGTATAGAATTTCTTATGAGACTTTTTTTTTTTGATAGCTCATTTTCATTGTTTTATATTTAGGTACATACATGAGCTTGGGAGTCAGACAGACCTGGGTTCAAATCCCAGCTGTCCTCCTCTTTTTTTTTTTTTGTAGATTTTTAAAAATATATGTTGTTATGCTATTACAGTGGTCCCATTTTTTTCTCCCCTTTATTCACCTCTGCCCTGCAACCCCTGTCCCCCACCAGCATTCCCCCACTTAGTTCATGTCTACCAGCATTTTCCCACTTAGTTCATGTCCATGGGTTGTTCACATAAGTTCTTTGGCTTCTCCATTTCCTATACTATTCTTAATATCCCCCTGTCTATTTTGTACCTACCATTTATGCTTCTTACTCCCTGTACCATTTCCCCCATTTTCATCCCACCCCCTCCCTGCTGATAACCTTCCATGTGATCTCCATTTCTGTGATTCTGTTCCTGTTCTAGCAGTTTGCTTAGTATTTGTTTTTGTTGTTTTAGGTTCAGTTGTTGATAGTTGTGAGTTTGTTGTTATTTTACTGTTCATAGTTTTGATCATCTTCTTTTTCT